>CATIWJ010255924.1:0-22014 GCA_949640765.1 Croton laevigatus | reverse complement strand
TGAGTACCATAATACTCGTAATGTAAATCTTCATTGGAATTGGGGTACCATAATACCCAAGATTCATAATTTCCGCGGTTTCTATCCCTACGATGCATCGCAGTCTTATCCCTAGCGTTCTAAGTTAGCCACACGAGCGTTAAGTCAAATATACATCCATAAATGTTCACATACCTCAAACTTTGCATGACATTAGTGTTACCACCAATGGTTATACTCAATTTGCGTCATTAAATGATCAATACAGTATTCTCAAGAATGAAATGCTTTATATTTAAGTTTTGCAAGAATGCCTTTAAAACTTCTTAAAACTGCCGTGACCGTCGCGCACGCTACCTATGTCGCGAGCGCGAGGTCTACATTTTCTGTTATGGTCGCGGTCGCGTCCGTCACGGGTTGTGTGACCGTCGCGGTCGCGCTGCAAACACAGGACAGTCGCGCTCGCGATGGAAACAAGGTATGTAACCGTCGCGCGCGCGACAAATCCTCAAAATGCTACTGCCCGACCAAGCATTTTGTCGCGAGCGCAACAACCACACTGGTGTGACGGTCGCGCGCGCGACACCTGGTCGGGATGTGACATATATACTTTGTGGACCAAATTTTAAAATAATTTATTCATATCATAATCTTGATTGGACAATTTTTAGCTTCATTTTGTAAATAAAGTTAAAACCTAGAGTTATCTGATATGTTAAAATAAAGTCAAATGACAATTACACCTGTGATCTTGCCAAATGATCAAATTTAAATCTCCCCACTATATTGATATTAAACTTTTATTTTCTTGCTATTTATCGAACTTTTAAAAGAAGAACTATTTTGATTGATAATTCTTATTTCTTGCTTAAATTGCATACATACAGATTTAGGTTTACTAATCGAATTTATAAATATTAACTTATAGTAGTAGATCATATAAATTTAAAATCATCCTAATTAATTAATGATTAAATTCATTTATATTAAATGTGGTATTTAGATTTTTTATTTAGGATTTTATCTCACTGGCCAACTATGTCGTATTGCATGAAATGATTGAAACGTTTGTAAATCTTCACATGCAATGGAATACTAAGCTATCCCAGGAATCACTTTCATCGTATTAATTGTCACTTTATGCTTTGGCTATATATTCATCTTTTTCTCATTTTTTTTTATCTTTAATAATTAGAGATGAATAATCTTTGTGAATGTAACGTCAAAAAAATAATCTTTGTGAATATGGCATTAATTTTATTTATTTTGTTTTCATAAAACATTTTCATGAATCAAAGAATTGAATATAAAAACATTCTTTTACAAATTCTCTTTAGTGTGATCTGCTTTTGGAGAAAAAAGTTCTTAATAATTTCTGTGGTTCATATTCGTAAATAAATTGATTAAATTTTTTATTTTTATCCTTATAATTAATAAAAAATTAAAAAATATAAATAATATATACAAATTATCTTATATGATTTGAACAAATTTATAATTGCAAGTGACACACACTTATATATGGAGATTTTTTTTTTTTGAGATATAAAAAAGGTCAAAAATGGACCGGATATCATGTGGTGTTAGAGCTGATTACCATGAATCAAACTCCAAATCTCCAAATCCAAAGCTTTCCATAGAATATAGGATGATCAACATGTAACATCTTAGTTGATTATTGATGGAGAAATTAATTAATTATGAAAATAAAAATACTTAAAATAACAATTCGAAAAGCAGAATAATAAATACCGTATCTCTCCCCGCCTTCACCAAATCTCCACTTTTTAAAGAATAAAAATTGCAAATTGGAAGAATTTCTAAATTACTTAGTTAAAAAGGTTTGGAGAAACGAATGTGTATATATATATATGTTTCTTTACAGTTTGTCACTAACACCGAAAGAGCATCTGCATCATCAGCCAACCTCAATTACAGGGAATATTTACCATCCAAGTTACATATATACGTATATTCCTTCTAGCACAAGTTATGTAATATTTCCACGTGCTCACTGTAATTTTAAGGATTTTTAAAAAAAAAATAATTTTGGCTTATATATTTATCTTTTTTTTTTTTTTGTTAAAAAAAAAATAGCAGCCATAGAATCATAATACATATATGGCAGCCCTGCATATATAGGTCTAGCTTGATGTGTAAGACAATTTTTTTTTTCCCTTTTTTCATGGTTCAATTTTTGCATTCCTTAGCCAAATCACCTTTTTCAAAAGTAGTAACAGGTTATAAAAAGTAGTCAAGACAAATAAATGTATTACGGAATTAGAAGTAGCCACTAGCCAATTAAAAAAGATGGAATTTTCATATTAATGGGATGGAAATCTACTTAATAGATATTTGATGTTGATTTAATAACTAATTGAACAAGTTCAGGTTTAACAATCAACATGCATATATATATGTGTTTCGTTAAGCTATCCAACCAACATTATAGGCAGGCAAGTGATGACCCACCACACTAATTATGTAGCGTGCCTGAATTGCTGAATTGCTAAATTATACACTGAAAGTGAGATTGTTAGGTTATGCCAAAGTAAGGTTCCAACTATTTGAACCATTGAGAACTGGGACCATGCAAAATCGTAATTGTATCGGTTACAGTATGATTCGGTTCTGGTTCCATAAAAATTAGAATCGTAGCCATTTTGGAACCATTATCGGTCATAATCGATTGAAACTTGTCGTAACTAGCGATTGAACCGATCAGAACCGTTGCTTGAAGAACATAACATAATTGTGAACAATTTTTTCATCATTAATGTTTGATTATAATTACTATTTCATCACTCTATTTTAGCATAATTACTCTGTCATCACTAGCGTTTGCCTAAATATATACTTCAGTCACCGCGCTGTTAACTTTGGCATTTTGCCGTTTATTTGGTAACAACAGACAAAAAATTACAAAATTGACCCCTCAAGTTGATTTAAATTTTTATTTTCGTCCTGAATTTCTTTTTTTTTTGGCCAAAAATTCAATTTTCACACTTAATAATTATAAAATCAGAATATAAAAATTTTAAATTATAATATAAAAATATATTAATATGAATAAAGATCTAAAATACATTAAAAATTCTTAATTTGATAAAATCACTATTATTATTTTAAGTATTTTATTATAAATAATATAAATTTTAGAAAATACTTCCTAAATAATGTGGTAACAAACCTCTTATTATGAAAGTTTTAACTTTGAGGTAATGTTTAATTTATGGTCGTGACTATTTGTTTGATCCGGTTCTATTCTTACTGATTGCGAATCTTTATTTTTTTTTTATGTTAATTCATCTAGTGTGCATAATTTGGAGTTTGGTTTGATTGCTCTGATTACTTAAAAATAATAATTATAGATAGAAATCAAAATAATTATTTAGAAGAAATAATTATAGATATATATCAAAATAGTTATTTCTATCTTGATTATTTCTACTTTGACACTTTTAGAATAGAAAATGGTATGACAAATTATTTTGATTTATTTCTATAATTATTTCAAAAAGACCTAATTGATGTTATTGGTCCTTTTTTCATACTTCAGACAGATTCAAGCTTATAAATGCTACAGATTAAAAATTACGCATTTTTCAATCGTGCAAGAAGAATTATAATGTAATTTACCAAACAAAATAAAATTTATCGCATGATTATGACAAATTACTTGAAAAAAGTCACTAAGAATTTTTAGTATATTATTATTTTAATATTTATAAGAAAAATCAATAATGGTTTTTAGTCACTAAGAAAAGTCATTAAGGAAAAAAATTTAAAATAATAATAGTGATTTTTTATTTTTATTTTATCAAATTAAAAATTTTTAGTATATTTTAAGTCTTTATTAATATTAATATATTTTTATATTATAATTTTAAATTTTAATATTCTGATTTTACAATTATTAAGCGTAAAAGTGGAGTTGTCAGTAAAAAAATTGAAGATGTAATGAAAAGTTACAAAAAGGGTAAAAATAAAAATTTAAACCAACTTGAGAGCCAATTCTATAATTTTGTATGTCTGCTGTTGCTAAATTAATAGAGCATGTCAAAGTTAACGGCGCGGTGACTAGAACCTATATTTAAGCTAAACAGTAGTGATGACATAGCAATTATGCCAAAATAAAGTAATGAAATAGTAATTATAACAAAATATTAATGATGAAATATTGTAATTTTTCCTAAATTTAATATTAAAATTGGATGGGAAATTCCAGACAAATGTGCATCAATTTTAATCAGAATTAGATGATTGATAAGTGATTAAAAACAAAATATTAGCAATAGTTTTAAAAAATAGCAAATATTACAAGTAAATCCACAGAATGCAACAAAAGAACTCTCAAGCCTGCAATTATTATTCAAAGGATATAAATTATTCAAAGCATATAGTATTACATATATCATCTTTGACCTGCCATGTAAGAAAAATAATTAGGAAATAATTAATTAATATTATTATATTAATTAAAGGAAATCAAAATTCGAAAGAAAGAATTTCTTGCACCGACGAAAGAAAGAAGAGGGAAGAAAGTATACGATATTGATTGAATGGCAGTTTCTGAAGAAAGCACATTTATTGCACGTGTTCCCAAGCTTAAATGAAGATTGTTGGCCCACGCACATGCTACCTCATGCAAGAGGGGGCTTTAGTGGGCTTTAGTTGTAGAAGGAAAACTTTATTACTGGAAAAAAAAAAAAAATGTAAGTTGTAGAAGGAAAAAGACGGATCGGCATCATCGGGATCGGGTTGGCGGGTTTGGGTTTGGCTTAGAGTTTCGGTAGGGAACGTTATGATATAAGAATACTTAAATTTCATGACAATTACATACATAAGTCCGTTTCAAATAATAATTGACGTTGTCGCTACGAAAATTCCAGTTTGTATTAAGACTTCTCAGTTATGTTTTCATATATGTTAGGTTTCAATTTTGAATTTAGATGAGCTAAAGATGAAAAAAAAAAAGAATCATTTATCCAAATTTTATTTTTGATCATATTTGTTTGGCTACAGTTCATTCATTTTTTAAAGATATTTCCCCCGGTTTTTTGAATATGCACGGCTGATAATTAATTTGGATTCAAAATTATAAAAATATGTTATGTGAATAAGTTTTTCAATATAATTTTCTTCATCTATAATGTTAGAATTCAAACTTCAAATTGTTATTTAAGAGATCTAGCGTCTTATTTTACAGAACTAATTGATAGTTACAATTTAGTTCACATCTCATTCTTTAATAGTAATTTTTTTAAAAGCCCTAATTTACTCCTTACAAAATTCTATTTTTTTTTTTATGTACATTGTTCTATTTGTGAATTCAAATTAATTATGTTTAATAAATATTATTATCTATAAAATATTCTTCTATGAAAATTATAGGAAGAAGTTTTGAAAAATAATGGTCATTTACTTTTAGTATTTTTTATGACTAAAAGCATTCATCTTAAAAGAAATTAATTTTAGTACATCATTAAACCTTATTCTCTTCTCTATTTAAGTAATATAGATAATTTCATAATTTATTATTATTGTGAGGAATTCAGATTGGAGCGGTACAACTAAGAGCAGCAAAATTTTTTTTTTACCGAATATTAATATTGTTGTATTCTCAAAAATCATCTCTTGCCAATTCATTTTACTTTGCAGGAACATCAATAATCCATTTATTTTACATTCAAATCACACACACATATATATAGTCCAACAGTCAGAAAATTGATTTGGAGAGTTGAAATTCAGAATGTAATTAAAATATGTTCATAACTTGGGTATTTGGAACCATATTGAAATACTCCAATCCAATAATTTTTGGATCAAAATTTATAAGCCAGCTAATGTGAAATGTATTATTCTTGTGTTGTATTGATGGCTCTTACATTGGGAGAATCATGTACCCGCCCAAATTGAACCAACCAATATGGTTTTAATAGATCAACTCAACCTTCATGATCTAATCCCAACAACCTTTTTAATTAATATCAGTATAAAATCAATTTAATGCATACAGATTAATGGTGTCATGCTTATGCATGAATTAATTTTATATTCTTCAAAACCAAGAAAATTCAGTTACTCATTAATCTCACTCCATTATCACTTTCAGATTAAAAAAGAAAAAAGTCCATCCACTCGTAAATAAGTGTTATGTAATTGTTTTCTTTTGATGTCTGCGTATAAATATTTGGGAGCGGCTACTATGTAACGTCCGCATATGCCGACGAATTTTTTTTCTTTTATAAATTTGTTTTTTCAAATCAAATCATTAAATTTAATTTAAAAAATAATTACTACCTCCGTGTTTTCAGATTCTTTACGTTTTCATTTTTGGGTGTATTTTTCATTTCTTTACGTTTCCATTTATGGTAAGTTTTGTAATTGTTTATTATTATTTTTTTATTGATATTGGTGAAAAAGTAAGTTTTTAAGAAGATTAGTAATTGTTTATTATTATTTTTATTTTGGTATTGGTGAAAAGTTGATTTTATTGGTATTGGTAAAAATCAAATGTAAAAAAATGAAAAATACGGAGGTAGTATAATTTTACGAATGTAATACAATGTAGTTCTAAATCGTATTATGTAAATTTCAATGTTTTTATCCAATTTTATATTATGAATGTAAATTTCAATGTTTTCAGTATAAGATTTACTACCTCCGTCTTTTTGAATTCTTTACACCCTAAAAACACAAATACCAAAAAATTACCAATACCAATACACAAATAATAATAAACAATTACTAATTCTTTACACCACTTACTTTTTCACCAATACCAATAAAAAAATAATAATAAACAATTACAAAACTTACTATAAATGAAAATATAAACAACCAAAAAAGATACCCAAAAAAAGAAATATAAACATCTTCAAAAGACGGAGGTAGTATGTTTAAAAAAAAAATTCCAATATTTTTAGCCATTCTTTATGCAAGTGTTAAATTGGACGGTCTAAAATGATTATATACAAATTTAGTTATAAAAATATGTTAAATTATATTTAAAACACATAAATAATGATATGACAGTATATAATAAAATATTTAGATGAATAAATAAATTTTTAAATATTTTATAAATTTTTTTATCCACCCGTAGTTACTGAGATTCTTGGTATGTACATTACTCGACTGAAAAATTTACAAATTTTAAGAGTAAAATATGATTCTTAAAAAAAAAAAAATTGAACTGATTTCAAAAAAAAATTAGCTTGGACTGTCTAGTACCTCCACTAATTGCAATTATATGAATATTATAAATATTAATTAGCATTTTTTATTTATATTCTTATACTCAACCTCTGCAAGTATTAGTCCTATTTTTTTTTATAAAATAATTAAATTGTCTAAAAATAGTAAAAATATTAAGTATTTGACAATATAACTCTGATTATTTGTTATTTTTAATTTTTTTTCATTAATTGTAAATTTAAAAATGAAAAATATTAATTAATATACTACAAAATTTGTAAAGAAAAATTACATTAGCGGACATCAAAAAATGAAAAATAAATTTATATTTATGGGGTGAGCGAGAAATTAATAATTCTAGTAACATTTTTAAATAATTCTAGTAACATTTATGGAGTGAGGGAGTAATTACTAATGAAAAGAAAATCGAATGTGATCTATTAGTAACATTTTTAAGAATATCTAAAAATATTTTAATAATTTAAATTGCTTTAATCTATCTGTAATATTAAATTGAATTTTTTTTTAAAATCTCTAATGTTAATGTTAATGGGCATTTAGATACTAAGATAATGTGACTTTGATTTTTTATTTTTATACGTTCTTCTAAATAATATAGTAATTAGTTTCATATTAAATTATAATTATAAAAAAGAAAAAAAAAATAATATAAAAAATATTGCATTTAAGATAAAAATTTTTAAAGACATTTACACCACACTTGCCCACAATCGACCAAATTAAAAATGAAAAATTTTTGTAGTTGAGATAGTTCTGCAATTATTTATTTGTGATGGAAGAAAGGGAGGACCAAAATTATGAGCCATAAAGGCGTGTAGGAATTTCCAATCAAATGATACAACTTAGAAGTGTTTAAATAGCAGACAAACCTGCTGACATACAAACTCCACCACTAAACCCCCCGACCAAATCATAGCTCCAAAACAAGAACAGACCATACAAACATCCTTACTAGATCAATGTCTCCTTTTTCTTTCTCCTTTCTTCACTTCCTCTTCTCCTTCCTTCTTCTCCTCCTCGCTACACATCCATGTCACCGCCTTCTTCTAATAGATGCCGCCGCTGCCGGCGGCCGGTGGCAGCTCTTGCAAAAAAGCATTGGCATTTCAGCTATGCACATGCAACTTCTCAACAATGACCGTGTCGTTATCTTCGATAGAACAGACTTTGGTGCCTCGAATATATCGTTGCCGGAAGGAAAATGCCGGGAGGATCCAAGTGAACTGGTGATTAAAACTGACTGCACAGCTCATTCAGTTGAATATGATTCTTCGACGAATAAATTTAGGCCCTTGATGGTTCGTACAGACGTTTGGTGCTCTTCAGGTTCTGTCACACCCGATGGCCGTTTAATCCAAACCGGTGGATTCAATGACGGGGAACGTAAGGTCAGGATTTTCTCACCATGTAGTGGTACGGGCTGTGATTGGCAAGAAATTGGAGATGGACTTAAAGCAAGAAGATGGTATGCTACTAATCAATTATTACCAGATGGAAGTCAAATTATAATTGGAGGAAGAAGGCAATATAATTATGAATTTTATCCTAAAACCGGAGCTAAAGATTTATACAGTTTACCGTTTCTTGTACAAACTAATGATCGTAACGTTGAGAATAATCTTTACCCATTTGTTTTTCTTAATGTTGATGGGAATTTATTCATTTTTGCAAATAATCGATCTATTTTATTTGATTTCAAGCTGGGTAAGGTGATCAAGAATTACCCAGTAATTCCGGGAGGTGATCCACGGAGCTATCCAAGCACAGGCTCCGCGGTTTTGCTTCCATTGAAGAACTTAAAGGCTAAGAATATTGAAGCTGAAGTTTTGGTATGTGGAGGTGCACCAAAAGGTTCTCATGTTCAAGCTACAAAAGGTAGCTTCGTTAGAGCATTAGATACTTGCGGGCGGATCAAGATAACCGACCCGAATCCACAGTGGAGTATGGAGAAAATGCCTTCTGCTAGAGTTATGGGTGACATGACATTACTTCCGAATGGAAATGTTTTGATTATTAATGGGGCTGGAGCTGGTACTGCTGGATGGGAATGTGGCCGGAAACCAGTTTTGAGTCCTGCCATTTACAACCCGGATAAAGCAATCGGGTCAAGATTTGAGTCACAGAACCCGAGTACAATTCCAAGAATGTACCATTCAACTGCAATTTTACTTAGAGATGGAAGAGTTCTTGTTGGTGGAAGTAATCCTCATACATACTACAACTTCACCGGCGTTCTATTTCCGACTGAATTAAGCTTAGAAGCATTTTACCCGCCGTATTTTTATTCAGGGAGACCAAAAATCTTGTCTCCGGCGTCCCAAGCTAAGGTTGGGTATGCCCAAAAATTGGTGGTGCAGTTCAATTACGGTAGCACTTTGGATAACAAAACGACGTCGGTTAATATGGTAGCGCCTCCATTTACTACACATTCGTTCTCCATGAATCAGAGATTACTGGTTCTTGATAACGAGAAAGTGACAAAAGTTGGAACGACGACGTATGATATTCAAGTTACGACTCCTCCTTCTGCGAATCTTGCACCGTCGGGAAATTATCTGTTATTTGTGGTTCATCAAGGCATCCCCAGCGAGGGCATTTGGGTCCAGATTAAGTGACATGTTTCTATTATATTAGTAGTTATCAGTAAACTTGTTTTAGTTAAAGATTTATAGTTGTTCATTTACAATGATGAAAATTGTAAGTATTTTCTTTTTATGATATGGGGTTCAAGAGGGGTTTGTTATAACTTATCATTATTCAGTTTATTCAATGATAGTGAAATATATTTATAAATTTGAGCAGAGTGTACTTTAATTGATTTTGTGTAATTAGGAGTTTAATTCTTTTATTTTTCTCCTTTTAAAAAATAGAGTCTATATTAAGAACTGAGCATATTTTACAAATCAATTGTGACCAGTTTTTTAAATACGAGTGTAAAATGTACAATATTACCCTATATATGCACCATTCTAGTTGCATACAATCGATTAATTACAGTTTTGTGTACGAATGATGTTGTATATGAAGTATTGTCAATTTCAATTAGAGACTTCTAATTAGAGAAAATGAGTATATTTTGCAATAAATTTTCGTTAGTTTATTTGATTTATTGAAATGCATTAATTATGTTGATGTATAAATTTCATCCATCTACATCATCAATTATTATTACAACCATGCATTTTCACTTTAAAATGATGGCTAGGAAGGAATTGTACAAAACGAAGAACTTGCAATTGAATGTTTGGACGACCCACTTAATAATCATTATTACCCTTACAAAAAAGCACAGTTGACAGGCGAAAATGCCTTGACGAAAAAAAAGGCGAAAATGGAGAAACCCTTTCCCCACTCAAACAGAGAGTAGATTTGTATGCCATCAACACACCGACAATATGTACGATGATAGCGTAAAGACATTATATTTTACACAATAACAATATGAAAGAAAGAAACTTTCTTTCTTTCTTGAATTCCCAATAAGGTGCTACAAGACAGTGTTCTTCTACGGTTAATTAATGTTTAAGTAATTAGAGATTTTATTCTTTACATTTTCTGCTACAAATACAAAATAATTGGATATATTGTCTTTATTGCATTATTTGAATAGGTCATTTTCTCTGCAACCAATTCTTGGAAAACGGCCATATTTAACATAGTTCTTTTGGAAATTTTACCATAGAAAAGAACTATAGTTACCGGTTACTTTCAAAAGCCTAGCTAAAATCAATCAAGAGTCGAGAAATTAAGTATTCGTTGGCCAAAAGAGACAATAGTAGAAACAAAAGTTACACGTTTATAAGGTAATTCAATAAATCATGCGTAGATTAACTTGTGAAAGTTCTTCTAAAGTTTCGAATTCGAAGTTTGGAAATACAATAATTATAAAATTTAATGAAAAGAATTGCGTTGTCATGCTCAAATTCAAATTGTTCAGCTGTTTTACAAGGCACTCTCTTCACTCCAAAATGATTTTTTTAGTTCTAATCTCTCTACTAATGCGAACTAATAGTTATTATATTTGTAGTATGAAATTTAATTATAGTAAGTGGATTCATATAAAATTAAGCTTAGAGATAACACAATACTGAAATCTATAAAACATATAAAAGTTAAGGATTTTATGATGACTTGGCACACTATATAACTTCTTTTGATGATTTGGCAATTTGAGAGAATTTGATTATTTTTTCTTTTTATTTAATGAAAGTCCATTTCCATTCCCTTAAGTAATGAATGTAGTTACAAATAATTATTATTGTGGTTATAAAAATTACTATATGAGAACATATAACATAACATTTTTATCTTTGAAGCATGAATTATGAACTTTTATTTGTTTATTTAACAATTGAAAATATTTTACATTTTAAAAGTATGTCATAATAAAAATTAGAAAGGCCTTTTTTATTTCTCAAATATATGTTAAAAAATCTCATTCCAATTAAATAATTATGAATTGCACTAAGAAAATTCTTATCCAAATTCTATTGTTTTGATATCTAAACAAGTTTTTAAATATTTTAAAAAATTAAATAAATTAGAGTTTAAGGGGAATTGAGACTCATTTATTTTCATGGAAAATGGTATACATAATTCTGCAGATGACATCTATTAATGATAGTATAAATATTTTTATAAAATTGGGCTTATTAGTGTGTTATGAATATTTTAACATTTTATTTTTCAAGCATTAAAAATTTTAAAAAATTATTGAAAGTATAATATATTCCCGAATATAGTGATTTGTCTTGCATTTTGTTAATATAAAGTTAAATGTTTGACAAAAGTTTGATTTAATTAAAATACATACAAGATCAAATTATATTAATTAAGAATATTATATTTTAAATATAATTAATTTATATATAATCTAAATTGTGATAAAAAATTTAATTTTAAAATCCAATTAAATTGCTTATAGCTTACAAATGTAGCATATTTTTCGTCCCTAATTTTGTGTTTATTTGAAGTTTACTATACTTAAGTATGAGATTTTATTTAGTTTTTCTTATTCTGATTAAAGACTATTGGATTTGAGAAAAATAAAGCTTATGGAGCATAATTGAGGGAGTTTTGGAGCATAGGAATTGAAGATGAAAGATACTTTTTCGCTGTCAGCACTTACCCTTGGATAAGATTATTGAGTAGAGTAGCTGTTGCGAACTGAATTTATCTGGGTCATTAGCCCATGACCTTATCTCACGTTTTAGGCTTAATTAACAGTTTAGGAAGGATACTTGAACGCTTATTATTAGGCATTGGGCACTTTTATAATATTAAGTGTGAGCCCTAATTTTTATTAATATATAAGTGTAATCTAGGTTTCTATGAAGTGATTCTAATACACCCTCAAGCTAAGAACGAGTTTAGGTTTTATTTTCTCACATTTCATGTGTTTTTCCATGGTCATGTGTGGCTAAACTTTTCTTTATAGCTAAGAGACAATTCAAGATTGAAGTTTTTCATGATTGTGAGATCTTAACGTGCTTTAACTGCTCTTTGATTTATATCGCATTTGTTTTTTTTTTTGTGGCTTATTGGGAAATTAGTAATTTTTTGTTATTTGATCAAACATGGCCCATTGTTCATTTAATAGAAATGTACATAACTAATTAACTAGGCTAAATCCATAATTGTTTAGTCGAAAGCTAATCAATTAAGTTAAATCCTCGTGTCCAAGTGGACAGAGTTCAAATTTCTCTCTTTAAATCCGAGTACGTGAGTTATATATCTATGTTTAAAAAAATAAATAAATACTGTAGTAAATACTAAAAATTACAATTCGCGCGCCGGGGGGGGGGGGCGCGGCGGCGGCGGCGTAAGACTGGTTCAATAAGGAATGTTATGTCACGTTCAAATCCAATTATTCATCAGTGTAAATAGGTGACTCGATATTACATAATCTACATTGGGATATGTACATGAAGATTATGCTCGAGTCAAATGCGAATGAAATGACTATGACATGCATGTGAGGGAGAGTTAAAAAAGATAGAATTGAGCCAAAAAAGAAAGAATAATATGAAGAAGAAAGGTGGCAACTTCAACTTATGTCCAACATAGAGTTTATAGGTTTGGCAGTGTGTGTGGGCAAATGTATGGCAGGTAGTGTTTTCACGGGTGGGTTTTTGTTGGAGCAGCCTGATGTCAAAGTTCACGGGCATTCTTTTCCATTTACACTTGGCCAATAGTAATAGCACAAACTATCGTTTTCGGCTCCGTAATCGTCATCTCTTGTTCTATTTGGGCTTGAAACCTCTCTATGGATACAGACCTCGGCCCAGTATATAAATGTAATGAATTCTCAAGCTATACAAAAAGGAGAAACGAGTCCTCTAAAAACTTTTCAAAAAAAAAAAGAAAGGTAATTTCTGGGAGGACCCAGACATTTTAGCGAGGGTGGACAAATTTATTAGTCTATCCATCACATAAAATTTATTATTAAAATATTTTTATCGCACTAAAAATGACATATATTGCTAAAAAATTGTCAAGTTTCAATTAAAGAAAAATTGTTAAGCAAATTAATAAAGACATTATTTAAAAGAAATAAAGTATTAATCATGATAAATTTTGAAATACAGATGAAGTTTACAATATTAAAAATATAAAATTCATAATAATCATCATTTTATTGTCAAGTTTTATATAATAAAATTTAATTTCTTACCAAGTCACTAAAAATTTGTCATTTTTTTAATGAGTTTAAATACACGCATACACAGAGATAAGAATAAAACAACAGAAATGCTAAAATTAAATATTAGTAAAATAAAATAATTATTCTTTTATTGAAAAGGCTTTGTATTATATAATTTTTGATGTTAAATTATTTGTATAAAAATAAATTGAAAGTTAATAATCACAATAATTAAATTTCACATTTTAAATGTTTAAATAGAAATGGATAGAAAGTATTCAGTTGGAGAAATTTTGTTAGAAAAATAGTTTTTAATGTATAAATGTTAATAATTATTTTATAATTTATTTATAAAAAAATAAAAAAGTTGTTTTTATCTATTAGTTTGCATGTATAGTAAAAGTAATAATAATAGGTATTATAAGTTGAGGGTGGACTGGCGTCTACACTACGCATAAACCTAATCCGCCCCTAATTTTTGGTATTAGAGCATCACCAATACAAGCATGTATTATTTCAATTTGATTATCATCCAGAAACATGGAAAGAATTCCACACAAAAATTTCTCCAATAATATTGTATGAACATCAAACTAACGTATCGTCTAGTAAATGTTTCATTTCTTAAAATTTCATTTCTTAAAAGTATGCTAGATAATTTTTGTTCTCTTTAAATATTATTTCATGATTGATTAGATAATAAATTGTGAGGAAAAAAAAAAAGAGAAAAGAAAATAGAAGATGTTGATAAATTTTAGATATTAATCTTTATAAATCAACATTCATCTATCTAAATTTTCATAGTTTCTATTTTACTAAACTCATCAAATGTAATCCATATTTACACTAAAAATGCTCTTAATTTGTAGTAGACTAAATCAATCGCAAACTTTTATGTCATTTTTTCATTTGAAAGAAGATATCTTCATTACATTCATCGTTTTTGTTCATAAGTGATTACATATAAAGATGATATTTTCTTAAATTTTATTTATTTTTTTTTTGAATAAAAAGATACAAATACTTTGCTTGTTTATTATAAACATTTAATTAGTTTAATGTACAAATGTTGTCATGTATTGATAAGTCTTTTTCAAAAGAAAAAAATAATTAGAAAAGTGGTGGAAATTATATAAAAGCCTGTATCTCCCTCCAAATCTTCACTTTTATTTGTTAACAGCATAGCATAGATTCAAAAGGAAAAGCAAGCATTTCTTAGTAAGTTAAAAGGCTTGGAGAGACGAATTTATGTCCTTCTTTACAGTTTGTCATTAACAAGGGCAACTTAACTTAGATCAGTCATCTCTGGAAAGAGCTCTTCATCAGCCTTTCATGGCTGTTATATGTGTCACAGGGAATATTTACCCACCCAAGTTACATTACATATGTGTGACATTCCTTCAACCACAAGTTTTGTTTCCACGTGACCCATGGAATTTCAGGATTTTTAAAATATTTTAGACAACATGTTTCATTTACAATAATGTATCAACCATGCATGAGACTTCGTCCAGCAGCTTGTTACAGAAGCTTTATTTTCTTTTCTATTCTTTTTTAATTTTTAACTAAGGGTTTTTTTCATGCAAACTAATTTGAATTCTAATCGGAAAGGCCATTGAGGGTGGTAAATCTCTCCTTACCGAAACACAAGTTACTCGAAATCTCTCATTAAGCTAAGCTGGAAGAAGCCGTTATTACTCCATCCACGCCTTTTGGTGATCAGTCAATTAAATTATTGAATGCAACATTTTTGAAAAGTTTCATATTATATATAGCAAATGAAAAATACCTATAAAATGAACAATCTACATTACTTTGTACATTATTTGAATTTAAATAGTACACACTCCTTCCTTCCTTCACTTCACTAGATCAATGTCTACTTCTTCTTACTCTTTTCCGTACCTCTTCTTGTTCCTTCTTTTCACTATTCACCAATGTCTAACAGAGGCGGGCGGCGGCCGGTGGAAACTCTTGCAAAAAAGCGTAGGCATATCAGCTATGCACATGCAATTACTTCACAATGACCGTGTCATTCTCTATGATCGATCAGACTTCGGTCCCTCAAATCTGTCCTTACCGAAACACAAATGTTTGAAAGATCCAAACGAACTAGTCAACATAACAGACTGCACTGCTCACTCAGCAGAGTACGATGTTTTGACTAATAGCTTCCGACCACTTACGGTTCAAACAAATGTATGGTGTTCTTCAGGTTCTGTCATGTCGGATGGTCGTCTAATCCAAACCGGTGGATTCTACGACGGTGAACGTCAGGTCAGGATTTTCTCGCCGTGCAAATGGACCCACTGTGATTGGAAAGAAGTTCAAAATGGACTTAATGCAGGCAGATGGTATGCTACTAATCATTTGTTACCAGATGGTAGTCAAATTATTATTGGAGGAAGAAATCAATTTAATTACGAATTTTATCCTAAAACATGTGCTAAAGATTTATATAATTTGAAATTTCTTGATCAAACAAATGATCATGGAATTGAAAATAATCTTTACCCATTTGTTTTTCTTAATGTTGATGGGAATTTATTCATTTTTGCAAATAATCGAGCTATTTTATTCGATTACAAGCTCGGTAAGGTCGTCAAGAAATATCCAAAAATTCCGGGCGGTGATCCACGGTGCTATCCAAGCACCGGCTCGGCGGTTTTGCTTCCATTGAAGAATTTACAGGCTGTCAATATAGAAGCTGAAGTTTTAGTTTGTGGAGGTGCACCAAAAGGTTCTTTTGTTCAAGCTACAAAAGGTAATTTTGTTAAAGCATTAGATACGTGCGGGCGGATCGGTATAACTGACCCGAATCCACAATGGATTATGGAGACAATGCCTTCTGCTAGAGTTTTGGGTGACATGACATTACTTCCAAATGGAAATGTTTTGATCATCAATGGTGCTGAGGCTGGTGTTGCTGGATGGGAATTGGGGAGAAACCCGGTACTGAATCCTCTATTATATTACCCGGATAATGAAATCGGGTCAAGATTTGAATCGCAAAATCCGAGTACAATTCCAAGAATGTATCATTCAACAGCAATCTTGCTTAGAGATGGGAGAGTTCTTGTTGGTGGAAGCAATCCTCATGCATTTTACAACTTTACAGGAGTTCTATACCCAACTGAATTAAGCTTAGAAGCATTTTACCCGCCATATTTTGATTCAGAGAGACCAAAAATCGTGTGTCCATCATCCAATTCCAAGATAGGGTACGCAAAAAAATTAATTGTAAGGTTCAAAGTTGGTGGTAAGGTGGATACCAAAACGGTGTCGGTTAATTTGGTATCACCTTCGTTTACAACACATTCTTTCTCTATGAACCAGAGATTATTGGTTCTTGAGAACGAGAATGTTACAAATGTTGGAACGGCGACGTATGATGTTCAAGTTACTACTCCTGGATCTCCTAATCTTGCACCTTCAGCTTATTATATGTTATTTGCAGTTCATCAAGGCATTCCAAGCGAGGGTATTTGGGTCCACATCAAGTGAAAATAAAATTATTATTTACCCAATATTGAAACTTGAAAGTTTTCCTGTGAGTTTAATTTAAGTAAAAGATTTAGGAGATTTTGAATTAAGGTGGTAATTGTTCCTCGCAAACTAGTGATCACAAAAATCATAATGGTTTTTTAAATTTCATGCTTTCATTTATTTTTTTTTTCATATGATGTTAACTCAAGCACCAAAGAAGGGAGCTTTTTCTGCATCCTGGGGCTTCAAACGAAACAAATTGGCCTCTGCCTTTTGTTGCTTTCATGCTTTAATTACTACATATAATTATTCACAATACAATACAATACAAATGCGTATTTGTTTTGCTGAGTACTATCTTTGATATTGTAGTTCCTAATCTTTTGTTATTTACTAGAAAATCGTACTACATCGTTTCAAAGATTTATCTTTATTAAAGAAATCCAAAATTGAATGTTAACAACATAGTATGATTCTTCATAGATTATGATTTTAAAAAAAATGTAATCCTTATTTTAAACATGTGTAACTCAATTCTTGTACCCAATCGGATGTCTTTAAGCATTATTGTTAACCATTTAGCATGAGGAAACATAATACCTTTATGTTCCAACTTACACTTTTACAAGTATTAAGAAATACTAGTTATTATATTGGAAATATAATTTTTTTTTTTTGTTGAATGATTAATATACTATTCACTTAAATATTTGAACAACTTCCAAAGTCAATAAATATTTCAAGAGCATAGAAGGAAAATAACTATATAAATTTATTATAATCTAGAAATATGGACATTTATTATGAGACGGAGGATAGAAAGATAGCCAACTAATTAGAACCAATGAGAAAATAAGAATGGATCATTTGAAAAGTGGCCTAGTAAACAAGGAATGAAAAAAAAATGATGGAAAATTTTATTGGTTTGTTAAAAATGAAAGTCGAATCTAGATGCTTTGATTTAAAAGCATATATGTTTTCCACCAAAATGCTTGTAATGACATGTTTGAGTTTAATACTAATTATAAATTGTGTAAATATGTGGGAGTTTAATGCTAATTATAAATATTACAAATATGTGAGGATTCAGTCAAACTAATGAGCCTAACATTATTACATCCCTGAGGGAGGGAGTATTATATCTAAACAACCCTATACCGAATAACCCTCAGCACCTTCGAGGGGTGAAACTAATGGGCCTAACGTTGTTACATCCCTAAGGGAGGGAGTATTATCTCTAAACAACCCTATACCAAATAACCCTTAGCAGCTTCGAGGGGTGAAATCCACGGCTAGTTGACAATAGGTTTACAGCTATGTTTTTTTTGACATAGATATACACGCGCGCATATAATTCACGCACCCAAAGAAAATGGGGTTTCTTCCTATTGTTGACTCCAATGAGCGTCGAACCTGCATCTCTTACGCCTATTTTTCAAAGCCCTACCACTTGGCCACCCCCATCCTCCGGTTTACTGCTATTTATAGTAAGTGTATAATGTTTCAAAAACTAAGAAATACCACTAAATCAAATATTATTCCCCCTTCATATTATTCCAATTAGCATAGAAATCGATAGAACTATTTGTAGACATTAAATAGTGCTGAAAGCACACGAAATTCCACTGAAATTTGTTTAATTTCAATAATTCATCCTTTATTACATCACTACTAAACTAAAATTATAATCCTCCACAGATTATGGGAAAAAAAAACCTTAAATTCTTAATTAAGCACTTCAATTCAACCACCACCTCGAATACTTCTAGCCAGTTGGATATCTTTAAGCATTACAGTAACTCGCTTGGCATGAATAATCAACATGTTAGTATCTTCAAATAGCCCCACCAAATATGGCTCTGCAGCTTCCTGAATTGCAAGCACTGTATGGCTCTGGAACCTCAAACCCGCCTTCAGAACAAGAAAAAATTACACAAAATATTTCTCAAATTAATGGTGGAAATTTAAAAAGAGCTTGTTAGAATTTATTTATACTTAAAATTTTGAGCGATTTTACGAACAAGACATTGGAACTTGGAAGGGTGATTTTCGTATCAGAAGCTCAGTGCTCTTTTGGTACTTTCTAATTTAGATTTAGTAAAATAAGTATACAAGAATTGTAATCAGGGAAGAATTATATATACCGGAGAGCAACACTTCCAGGACGGTAACGATTGGGTTTCTTCACTCCACCGGTGGTTGGAACAGTTTTTCTAGCAAGCTATAAATACAAACTAATTAAAGCATTTTGAGAAGAAGAGAACATAAGTTTCAAATTAAATCAAAATAATGTGTTGGGAAAATATCGCTATTTTTCCACCATTTTTACCTTAGACAAGAACAAATGAGAAAATAAAAATAATAACTGAGAAAATCAAAGAGAATAAAATACAATCATTTAACATGAAAAATTCCTGAAATAGAGAAAAATCAAGGTCATTGTCTAACGACAACAAAAAAAAATATTTACGGCAAATTGTTACATCCACAAATATAAAATATTACCCCAAAATATTTATACTCCAAGAAACTCCAAAAGACTATCTCTAATTCCTAATATAAATACTTAAAGTATTTGACACGCAAGCTCTACTATTGAGCTACAAGGTTTTAGTGTTCACCTTTTAAATGAGCTTACTTTCTCCTATTTATGGGAAGCAAACCGCGTAGCACAGCTGCAATTTGCAATAAATTGCTCAACTTTTCAACTTACTGTCAGCTATTGTAACTTTTTTTTTACATTTTGCTTTTGCAATTTGATTTTATCAACTGTTTGCCAACTTGAAAATCAAACTTCAAATTGTCTTCTTCTTACTGTATTTTTTTTTTTTTTCATGAGCAATACTACATCTCTCGCCTCTCGCCTTCTCGAATAGTCTATTTTTAGAAACACATTAACATGAGTGTAAAAGTTTCCGTCTCGCAGTCGAGAGGCGAGACGAAAAGCTTTATTCTTTTTTCGTTCTTTTCAATAATAAAGCCCAAAGCTTATAAGTAGTGAAGTACTACTTTAAAGCGTTTACAAACCTTTTTAGCTAGGTGCTTCCTTGGAGTCTTTAGAAAAGACTTCCGTGCACTTTGCTTTGTACGAGGCATTGCTAAGAAACTGAATTCTACGAAGAATATACTAATAAGAAGGAATAAGAACTGCTTCTGACTTTGGTTAAAAAAAAAAAGAACTGTTTCTGAATGAATAAGGAAAAATTGAAAAATTATGTGTTTATATAGACACGGAAAAGGAAAGGTCGGTTATGTAGAATTATGGAAGCAAACGTCGGGATGGAAGTTTGACTTGAATTTTTGCCCCGAAGCCCAATTCTCAAATCTGGGTTTGATTGGGCCCATTAGAACTGCAAATTAGTTATTTATTCTCCAGTTCATCCTACAAATCATACATGAAACGGTGTCGTTTAACGTTGTTCTTATGAATCAAAACCAGGGCCGTTGTTTAAAGCATACAAGAAAAACATTTGTACATAGCCGCATTTTTTAGGGGCCTCTAAATTTTAAAATTCTATTGTTTCTTATAAATTTTTTATTTTCTCCGTCAAATGAAAGAAGAAAACTTCTCCTTAATTCTTATTAACTTCTCGTTTCTTCTATTAGGTGAAAAAAAATTTTAACTATTTCTAATGAAATCATTAATTTCCCTAATTATTTTTGTTAAATGTCGAAATATTTTTGTATAAAATATTAAAGACATAAGAGCCTCATTTTCATAATTAAAATAAAACCTTCAAAAAATTTAAGCCGCCCCGATCAAAACCTTCCACTTCAGCTACTCACCCAACCCAAGTGCTCTACCTCTTTTACTATCGATTGATTGATCCACGATATATCTCATTCTGCTCTTCCAATCTCATGTCATCTTTCAACTGTCATCTCTTAGCCCTCCGGTGATTGGTGGTGTTAGCTTTTTACTGTTTCCGGTTTCTTTCTTATTTTCCTAAATATGAAATGGCAAATTCTGTCATAGTTTTGTTAGTTTTGATAATTTCAGAATTTACAAAGATGGAAATATTGTTTTATCATATATATATATATATATATTTTTTTTTTTTTTTTTGGTTTAATGTTACTGCAGTACATGTTCTAATTCATCATTACTTCTATAGGCAGGAATATAATTCTGTCACATAATACGCTGAAACTGATTGAAACCAACACTAATAGAATATTCAGTAAAATGGCATTGCAAACCGATTTCGTGCGTTCTTTGTTTCTTGTACAGAGACATGATAGAAAGGCAGCGCCTGTTTGAATCAGAAAAATGGAGGTTTGGTAATTCCGTATTTTTTGGGTATCCTTTTGAGGTTAGAAATGTGCTCGAACATAACAAACATGAAATAAGGATGGACACTACAGCACCCTCTCTTATCGACGTCTACCCAAACGGCAAATGTATATGCGTCACTGTACAGCATGCTAATTATTTAACAATATTTCTAGTAGGAGTTTTTTACTAACGCTGTTATTAACTCTGTTAGCTTAGCTGTTAGTATAGCTTATCTCTAGTAGGAGTTTTTAGTATAAAACTAGACCTTTTATATCATTGTAAATGTATGTTTTCAATGAGAAATAACACCAGAAAGTTCTTTCTCTCTAGTCTTCCATTAATGTCTTCTCTGCTCCAGCAAACTTAAGACCCTTTCACCCAAGCATTATATTGCTTTTGCATTATT
>CATIWJ010255812.1:0-15177 GCA_949640765.1 Croton laevigatus | reverse complement strand
ATATATATCTGTATGTATTTGTATTAAATGGCTTTTAGGTTTAGCATTGTTTATTTACAATATTGGCCTTCTACACTCTGTATATAATCAATTGAAGATTAATAAAATCACAAGGGAATTATTTCCAATATGGTATCAGAGCTTTAGGAATTCTTTTCTTTCTTTTTACCCTAGCAGCCGCTCACCATTGCTACTGCAATTTCTTCGATTTCTTCATCTTAATTCTTTCTCAGCAGCAGCGTTTGTTCTTTCTAAAATAGCTGCCATGTCAGATGCTTCCTCTAAATATCACCATGCTCTCTCCATCACAAACATCAAATCCCTTATTCCCATAACCCTTGATCATGAATCGGGTTTATATCATTCATGGGCTGCACTCTTTAAAGTGCAGGTGCGTGTTCATAATCTGCTTCACCACATTGAGCCACCAACGGATCAACAAGCAAGAGAGAGTATTGAATCCTTGAAGGCCGCTGATCCTGATCTCTATGGGCGGTTAGATGCAGCAGTTTTACAGTGGATATATGGAACAGTTTCCCCTTCACTTCTTCAAGCCATTCTTTTTACTGATGCTACTGCAGCAGAAACGTGGAAACGCTTGGCGACCATGTTTCAAGATAATAAAGGATCCCGTGCTACCCAATTGGAGGAAGAATTGGCAGAATTGGATTTTGACGACTATGGAAATATTGATGCTTACTGTAACCAAGCCAAGTCCTTAGCAGATCGACTTGCCGATGTAGACGCTCCTGTCCCCAACAGTAGGCTGGTTCTGAAATTACTTCGAGGCCTACCTGAAGCTTATCAAGGAACCATTGATTATATTAATAATCAAGATCCCATACCTCCTTTTGAAGCCGTTCGTTCGCGTCTCACTCTAGCAGAACGAAACATTAAAAATCGGGCTAAAAAGGAAGGTGGAAGTGTAACCAGTCTTGTTGCAGCAACACCTACCCCAAATGCGACATCTGATGGTAACAAAACTTCATCTTCTGCAAGTAATAGCACTGGTCGCACCAACCGAGGCAGAGGTAGGGGCCGGCGTGGTAACAACAGGGGGAGAGGAACTCAAAATCGAAACAACGGCGATCAATCAAATAACAACGCCTCCACTGGAAATCATCATTCTCGCCTACCATTCAACTGGTCGCAACAAATTCCTTCTCCTTGGAGCGGCTGGGGACCACAATGGGGACCACAGTGGCTGCCACCACCATGTCCCTATCCAACTCAACCTTGGCAACAGGTTCGTACTCCCTCTAGGCCGGGTATTCTTGGTCCAAGACCACAGCAAGCTTATGCAACCTCTTATGCACCTTCTTCAGTTGGTTATTCTCCCACTGACATTGATGCTGCAATGCATAATCTCAATCTCTCTCAACCTGATGACAATTTTTATATGGATACTGGTGCGACGTCTCACATGACGGCTAGTCCAGGTACTCTCTCACCTTATTTTAATTCGAGCAATAAAAATCATCGCATTGTTGTTGGTAATGGTAATTTAATTCCTGTTGTTGGTTATGGAAGCACTACACTACCACCACCCAACCCACCATTGACACTAAATAATGTTTTACATGCACCAAAGCTTATCAAAAGTCTTATATCTGTTCGAAAATTTACCACTGATAATATGGTTTCTGTTGAGTTTGATCCATATGGATTTTCTGTGAATGATTTACAGACGGGAACCAGATTAATGAGATGTGACAGCACAGGGGATCTCTACCCACTCAAACCACCTCGAGCCAATTCTTCTCTTCCATCAGCTTTAACTGCTTTCTCTCCTAGCTTATGGCATGCTAGACTAGGTCATCCGGGAGCTAATGTTTTACGCTCCCTTCGTAGTAATAAATTTATTGAATGTAATAAGGCTCGTCAAATTTTTTGTTCTTCTTGTCCCCTTGGTAAACACACAAAATTAAAATTTTTTGATTCTATGTCATTTACCATTCTTCCATAACTTTGGAAGAAAACAAAAAAAAAAAAAAAAAGAGGAGGGGAGGATAAAAGAAAATGATTAAATTGGCCAAACAAAACAAAATAAGATAATTCCATTTCATTATCTTTTCTTTTTCTAATTATATCCCCTAAAGTTGTTGCATGTATTTAATCAAGACATAAGCCTAAATTTCAATGTCTTTTATATACAGTAATTATTGCCAAATAAAATAAGAAGATGTACATACCATATGTAATAGATTTACAAAACTTACACATAGAAAAAAAAAAAAAAAAATTCAAAACAAACATCAAGTCCTTGCAACGCGCGATATTACACAGGGACAAATACTAGCGAAAAAAGAGTGAAAGGGGTTTAGAGAAGGAAAGATATATTATTAGTTTTTAATAGCATTTGAATCTCTAGAACTCTTATTTCAAATCTCACCTTAAAGACTCCTGCATAAAAGTCCTCAGATACGAACAAATATAAGTTTTCTTCCTTATTTGGTTCAAATAGCTTAGTTAAGTTTTTAGGAAGTTAAGTTACAAGGAAGTTATTTCTGAAAAAGCATAGGATAAATATTATTTGGTTATTTTATGAATTCTTGTAAAGTTAAATTATTTAATAAAATATAATATTAAAATATTTTAAATATTATTATAATAAATATTTTTAAATATAAAAATAAGAATAAAATAGCCATTAAAAAAGTGTACTTCCTTCTTGAGATGAAGAGGGGGAATCAATTCCCTTATGGGAGGGAAATTGAGTTTTCTAATTTCTGCAAACTTCTCAAACCAAATGCTCAATTCACCGCTAACTTGACTACTTCCTTTGTTACTTGCTCCAACGAAACGATACTTAATCTAATCTTATTAGTGAGACACTTAGTTATATTTTAAAAAGGTTAAAAATAAGGAAAAGATTCTGAAAATATCAATATCCCACAAACGTTATAGTTGCATGTATGCAAACAATTGGGCAGTCACCATTAAGCAAGTTAATTACTGAGATTTAGTTCAACAGAATCGCCAGCTTTATGGAGTGTGGAGTGAGTGGACATCCAAAATCAACCTATTTCTCATATCTATGCATTCCAATATAGGTTCGATCAGATACGATATCAAATTAAATAATTTAATAGTGAAAATAATCTACGCTAGGAATCAAGTGGGGTGTTTGCCAAATCCGGGGGTTTTTTCCTCCACCACATCTTACGAATCAAACCTAACTTTCGGTTTAAGTAGTTAATCAAAATTGACATCTTAGAATATAAACTATTAAAAGATTGATTAGTGACCTTATACATACACATTAAATTAAAATGGTAACTACCATTATTAAGTATAAAGATGTGATTTGTGGTATTGTTTTTGACAGCCAATAGGTGATCGCAAAGTGTCGGAGTCCCATCTGATTAATAGTAGAGATTTCAAATCAAAATGATCCATTAGTTGCACCTAATCTAGATCAGTATATATTGACTGATATTCTTGTAAATATTTTAATTATAAATTAATAGTATATCATATCTTTATTTTTTAAACTTAGGGTGGTATGTTATTAATAGTACATATGAAAAGAAAATATGTACCTTTTAGTTGATGGATTTAGTTGTTTGGTAAAGGGAGAAAGATCCATGATGTTGCTACTACATGAAACAATAGATGCTCTAAATCAACTCTCCATTTTCAATAAAGAAGATGCCATATCTCTTCATTTAAAAGTTAAAAAAAGATTTCTCAATCGCATACTTTCTTTTCTTTTTTTCCCTTTCCCTATCATTTTCAATCTTACCCTTTTTCAAGCTTTTAGGGGGAAATATAAATTCACCATGCTGTCTTATATGTGAATTTGATATCAATTTGTGAGAATAATTTTTTTTTCCAAGTTAATCATATCAATATAACTCATCAATAAGAGAAATTCTTAGTTACACCCAGTCTACCACATCATCCGTGGACCAATTCACTACGGTGATGACAAGTAAGCTGGTGAGAGAAAAATTTAAGATTTTCTCCATCAATAATTGTATAAATTAAGTTTTTTTTTTTTTTTTATAACACATGCCTATGTCCGTCTCGTAAAAATTGTTTTATCCAACATTTATACATGGTTCCTAGTTTATTTTTTTCATATGTTTCATTAAATGCAAAATTATTTCAATAATTTTCCAATAACTTTTTTAATCAACTTCTTAAGTATAATTAAATTTGATTTAAATAGTAGTTTTTTTTACTACTACTAAAGTGGCTTTTGACAACAATTATTTAATTGTAAAACAATTAAACATAGGGAATAAATTTAAAAGTAAATAAAGTGTTGTATTTTTAAACTCTGTTAATCTAATCCTCTTAAAATTAATGTTTTAATTTTTATTAAAAATCGTATCCACATTGAAAATATATAAAGAACATAAAGGGAAAATAAATGTGAGGATGAATGTTTTAACCTTTTTTTATCATACGTATATAGGTATTGTAGAGTCCAATAACATTTTTTGTCCCTATAATATATGTATTTTGGACTTTAGGCCCCTGAGTGTATTAGTGGACTTATTTAGCCCTTTTACTATAAAAATCAATTACACTCGCATCCTCTGTCCATTAGATAATGTAAGGCGGTCTTCACTAACGTTTGGCGCGTGGAGAATATTATTAGAGTCTCTCACCATCAAACCGGCGTCATTTTAGTGTGATTAAACAAAAAATAAAAAATAAAACTAAGGGATCATTTTGAAACTTAACCATCTTCTTCATCAGACCATATTTAGAAACATAATCAAGCAGTAGAAGAAGCACCGCCGGCCGTCATCAAACCAGTAGCCTCTTCATCCAAAAAAAAAAATTACATTCAACTTATCTAAAAACAATGCAAACTATAAATCAAAATCAATTTAAAGAAAAACATAAAAAAAGAAAAAGAAAAATAATGAAATCAAACAAAAATACCATAAATTATATTACCAAAAATCAAACACAAACAAGGGCTACTTATTAATGGGCAGCCAAGATTTGTCCAAATCCAAATCATCATCTACTATTACATCTAAGCAAACCAAAAAACTGATTTGATTACCGTTGGGAAAATTATTATTTGAAGAGAGAGAAACGACTTCGTATTCCTCGTTGGAGCCTGACGATTTTAAAAGCGTACTGAAAGGGACTTACTGCGTATAGACTCCGTAGAAAAAGATGGTAAGATACTTTAATAATATTCTTCACGCATTTAATGTTTATGTGAAAACCACCCTCCGTTATTTAATGAACAGAGGGTGCGAGTGTAACCGATTTTCATAATAGAGGGGCTAAATAAATCTACTATTACACTTAGGGGCCTAAAGTCAAAAATACTGTAGGGCAAAAAAAAAAAGAAAAAAAAATTGTTATTGGCATGCAGTAGAAGTAGATGATGGATTCTAAAGAGAACCTTAACATTAAAACCTCATCGGATCGGATCGGATCCGATAAATTCAGTTGGTCGGCCATGATCTAAAATCTTCAGTAATCGTACGGTGAGGAGATAGACCCCACGCTCACCTTTGATTATCATGTTCACGTCCAAGTAATCCACCTCTAATTTAAATTTGTGGGGTCTTAATGCGCTAATTAGAGAGATTCTATTTTGACTAAACCATAATTTTCTGTTTATTTTATAACCACCTCTTTTTGCTTATGTGTCCTTCTATTTTTCTTTTTTAACGATTGTATATGTCAAGTCAACTTCACATTTGTTCCACATTACCATAATTATTTATCTGTTTCAAAAAAAGAATATATGACTAAAGTGTAAAATAAGATAGTAATTATGCTAAATATATTCTTGATTATGATGTTTATATTTGATTCATAATATAATTTATAAAAATGGAACAATGCCTGAATTGGGTGAGGAAAGAGATGTGGAAACAAGGGATAGTGCAACGAAGGTGTTTGATGAAATGTCTAAAAGAGAAGTGATTAGGTTAAGGGATGAAAATATTGCCATTTTTATGTTGGTATTATATTACACGCATCCTATTGTTATGCAGTGCGGAATTGATTTTCTCACAAATTGAGGGTGCTCATGTCTAACATTTTCATAATATAAGGATTTCAAAGTCTCTCTTTGGAGATTTTGTCTGTTGTTGTAGAGGAGAAAAAAATTAAAATGGTGGATAGAATTTTGGAATAGAAGAAGAAGACATTGATTGACATATACTGGGTATATGCCTCATATACCTAATATATAGCTTGTATACCAGGCTGTATGAATATCCATATATCAGGGAATATAAACGATTCATATACTCGAGTATACGGCTCATATACCAGGTATATAAACGATTCATATACCAAGGTATATGGCTCATATACCGGATATATGGTTCGTATATCATGGTATAAAAATATCAATATATTAGGATATATGGCTCATATACCAGGGTATATGAATGATCCATTTACTAGAGTATACAAATTCATTTACTGGTATACGACTCATATATACCACATATCATCTTCTTGCCAAAATAAAAATCATAGCTACTGTAATTGTTTATTTATGTTCCATAAACAACAAATACAATCCAAAATCAAAACATAAAACCACAAATAATGGGCAAAAATTATAGATTCAAACAAAAAATAGGAATTTAAAAGAAGAAGAAGAAGACGGAGAAGAAGCATGCAACTCTTGAAGCAAGCCAAATAGATGTTTAATTAATTTAAATAAAAGGGTATGCTATTTACTAAATTTTAAAAGCATTATACTATTTACTAAGTTAAAGTTTTAAAATGCGTTATTTACTATCGATTCCCTTAAAATGGTTTTAATCATTATTAAGGCGACTAGTGAGTTTCTCATATGTTGCTATTCTATAATTTTTATTTATTATATTTCATAACTTCTTTTTTAAATATATTTTTGGATTTGGAATTTAAAATTAACTTCTCAAATGTTGAGCTCTCGAATTAACTTGTTGCTTCTTTGTTCTTTAAATTAGCATTTGTAACCTGAAAAAAAAAAAAAAATTAGCATTTGTAATCTCACTTGCGATAGATAAAGGCTCAAAAGATCTGGATCCAGACCTTGAAGAATAAGATAACATCTAGATCTTTTGTAGATTCAACATTCATTTTTTCTCAAATGGGGGCTTTGATTGTAACCGGATTAAGGAGATTCTAATTATAACTTGGTGGTGGCTGAGAAAGGGATATGGTTTAGTTAGTGTTACGGTGGTTAATGGTGTATTTTGGGTTTTAAAAAATAGGCTAGAACAACCAACAGGAGTTAGCTCAAGTGGTAAGCAACTTGACGCCGCTTAAGCAAGGTATCGCGTTCGACGTCTTGTGAATGCAAACCCTGGATACTGTGGCAGACAAAAAAAAAAAAAAAAAAGGGTAGAACAAAAGTATTATTTGTTTAATTATTAAATAGGCTAGAACAAAAGTATTATTTGTTTAATTATTAAAACTATGTGTTATTTAATTTCTATAAAATTACCGAATAGCCAACAACGTAAATATTTTTTATTAAGATAGAGAACTGTTGCAAAGTCAAATGCGGCTAAAAATTGCTTCAAGTAAAAAATTAATTTTTTATAGTCAAATAAATTATAATTCTAAAGGGAAAAATGAGAAAGTTTCAGCGTAAGAAAATATTACTACTATTAGTTATAAATTTTTCAGGGAAAAAAATAAAGTTAAAAAAGCTGTGACATTTCCCTTCGCGAAAAGCAAAGTCCCATGTGCTTGCGATATTCGTTAAATCACAAGCCTTAATTCAGATCGGACGGCTAAGCAGGTGACTGTGATGACAAAAATAAGAATACATGTTAGGTTAGTTTTGCTTAATTAAGATTTGATTAGATTAGAGCGGTGTTACTTAGTACCTTGTTTATTACGCGATATGGCGAGAAAATAAGGAGAAGAGAAAATGAAACGAATGGGGAAGATTTGATATTGTGCAGTGGTCTGAATATTTGGAAAATGAAGCAAAAAAGTCCAAGTATGGGAAAGGGTGTTTTGGTCCCACTCAAAGATTTCTTTGGGACTACAAAATCTACTCAATTCTCTTTCTTGCTGTCCTATCCTATCCTCTTTTTCTGCCTGTTTACCATTTCACTTCCTTCCAATTTGTTTTCAACTGATATGATGGAATTCAATTATGTTCATATTCCCATTTAATTTTTTTTTATTGACATTGTTTTTTTACCATAATTTTTATTTTCATGACTTTTTGTTTGAAAATTTTATGGAAGGTGATAGGTGCAGACAGAAGCGGATAAGGGCCAGTTTGGCCTGTCCAAACTGCTCGACTTTAAACTGTGAATAAAGGGAATTGGCTTGCTATTGAATTGTAACCCTGAACGCTTCAACCAAAACGTAAGAATGCGGTTTGGTACAAGTTTATTTTTATTGTGAATCGTAACCTTCAAACTAGTCGAAATTCGTCTAATCTGCCGTTCAAACTGCCAGTCCAATGTGCAAAAATTGTCTAAATATTTAGTTTTTTTTTTTTCAATTTTCTAGTTTGAGAAAATCCATGTTAGCACCTGGTTACAAGCCATTTAGCGGCCACATGTCAAGTGGAAACTCTAGTAGTAGTCTTACTTGGCTGTGAATATTCAATTGGTCCTTCCATTTATTAAAATTTTTTAATTTCTGTCAAAAATTTAAATTAAATTAGGGGTGCAATTGGTCATTTATCAATAAATTCAGTGTATGGAAAAAGTTCAATCAGGATGAAATTAGAAATTTTCGCAAAATTTGGGATGATATTACTAAATATTCAGTAAAATGTTAGTATTAGCTTTTTAAAAATTTTTTTTTTATGATTTAAAAAATTGCAAGTGAAAAAATTAGATTACAATGTTTTTAAACAAATAATAAGTTTGTTTGAATTTTAATTAATCATGCTACTGTTCATATAGATAATGCTCTATTTTATGTTGGATAAACATTTAAATAAATAGTATATTGGTCATTTGATAAATAAATTTATATTTTTAATAAAATAATTATCAATTTATGAAAGTGAAAATTGAAACATTTATTTTAGAACATAAGAAGTACAATTGTTGCTTATAAGTATTTTATCAATTTGAATCCCACATCTAAATTCAACTATTATAATTAAAATTAAAGTTATTATCAATTATAAATTACAACCAAAATAAATTTCAAATTAAAGCTTATAATAAAGAGCACCACTCCCTAACCAAATTGAACTAGAGTCCATTTGCATAGGTGATGTTTCTAAATTGTTTTTATTTATTCATAAAATGGTTAATAACTCATTAAAGATTTGATTAGATATGTTTGATCGATAAATGAACTCAGTAACTCGGTATAAACAAGTGTTAAGCAGAACAGAGCACGAAGCAGCACGTGTGAGCCATGAGAGGTGGCCTTGTTTTACTGTACGTACTATTTGCTTACAGAAATAGCAAGATATACGGATACTGGTCTCCGCTGTCTTTTATAGCAGTAATAAATACAAAATATCCACCGCCAAAAATTTAAAAATTACCAGTGGCTTTATAGTAAATATTTAATAAAAAAAATAGAAATTTGGCCTGCCGTCGGTTCGATTTCCGTGTCTGCCATTTCTCCATTGGGATTTCGACGGCGCGGCCTTCCATTGACCACCGGTCAACTCCCTTCTCGATTCCGACCAATCAATCTCTCGCATCGCATCCCTATGTTTTGACTCTTTCAATTCTCTTCTTCCCGCGAGATTTTGTAATCGTAATCGTAATCGTAATCGGGTAGCTTTCAGCCTTTCACTTTGATTTGGAGATCGCACCGAAGTGGATTTCAGAATCTCAGCGTTATTAAGGCCTTCAATTAAAAAATAGAAGAAATTAAAAATAAAGAAAAGCAGATTACAAGATTTTTTTGAGAGAGAAAGCAAAGATTTGATTTTGAGAGAGAGTGAGAGAAAGGAAACAAGGAGACACCAAAGGACAGCGACAGATAGACATTTCATTTACATTTTTACATTACATCGTATATAACCAAATACTCCAAATGCCCAAATAGGCCCTCTGTTTCAACCACACCTACCTAAACCAAAGCTTAACCTCCTCTTCCTCTTTTGCTTGCTTTTTCTAATGGCCGGCATCGTTTCTCGGCGTTGGACATCCGATGACCTTGACGCTTTCAATATTTCTCCTTCCGATGATGAACAAGTACATGTTTTAGCCGTCGATGATAGTCTTGTTGATCGTAAAGTCATTGAACGTTTACTCAAGATTACTAGTTGCAAAGGTGAGTCTCTTTTGCTTTCCATTCTGTTAGTTTCAACTCTCTCTGGTTTTCGGTTTTGAAATTTGAATAGAATTTTTTTTTTGGCAGTTACTGCAGTGGATAGTGGAAGAAGAGCTCTGCAATTTCTTGGATTAGACGAAGAGAAAACCTCCTCTGTTGGTCTTGATGTGAGTAAAGATGGACTTTGTTTTGACCTTTCATAATAGAATAAAATTCTATCCGCTCCTCTGATTTTTTTTTTTCATAATTTGGTTCTGGTTTCAGGGCTTGAAGGTGGATCTGATTATAACCGATTACTGTATGCCTGGAATGACCGGTTACGAGTTGCTTAAGAAAATCAAGGTACCAAAATTTTCCTCGTTCTCTCGCAAATTTTCAAGTACTTTTTAGTTTTTTAGAAGAAACAAATTATTAATTTTGTTTGATTTTTGCTGCTAAACAGGAATCGTCAACCTTCAGAGAAATACCAGTCGTGATTATGTCGTCGGAAAATGTCATGGCTCGAATTGACCGGTATACAATCAATTAAACTTACTTTTCACAACAAAATAAAAAAACAAAAGTGGCTAGAAGACCAAAATTAATTGCTCCGTTTCCTTGAATTTTGGTTAACAGTTGTTTAGAGGAAGGAGCAGAGGATTTTCTAGTGAAGCCGGTGAAACTATCAGACGTGAAAAGGCTAAGAGATTACATGGCAGCAAGAGAGATCAAAATACAGAACCAACAAATAGGCAACAACAAGAGAAAGTCAAGAGACAGCTTTGATCGTTCATCATCGCCGCTATCAATCTCATTATCGCCATCGTTATCACCGTCGCCTTCTCCGTCTCCATCGTCGTTATCGTCTCCGTCGTCTCCTTCTTTGCCAACATCGTCTCCGTCACAAATACCGCCGGTATTGTCCTATTCAGCGCCTTGTTCACCTTGTTCTGTAGATTCTCCAACAAGACGGATGAAAATGAGCAGCAGCTTCTCGGAATAGCACTTTACTGACGCGAACAACTGTCATTACATGCTTCATCCTACAAATTAGAAACAAACCCCCTTTGGAACGTCAGCTATTCTCCGTTAGTTTTAACGGTTTTTGTTGCGTTTTATCCTCAGCACTTTTTGTGGGCGTTTTTTTCTAATTTTGTTCATTCATATATATGATGTTGATGAAGTTAAAAGTGGAAATCGTGGAATTCGTTTTTTTTTTTAACAAAATTTAATTACTCATTCTCATATTTGAATTTTCAAAAATTTTTAATTTGAATGTAGAGTTGAATAATATTTTCTAAAATATAAGCAAGTTTGAAATAAAAAAAAAAAAATTAGTTAGGGGAGTGGGAATGTGAAATGAGAGAGATGGTAGGGAGTGGAGGGATATGTAAGGATATGGTCTGGTAGAAAGGAATATTGTTGGGGTGGAAATGCAGTGTTTTGTCTGGTTGTCTCTAATGAGAAGAGAGCACGATGCTTGCTTAGCCAATGCTGTGCTGTCAAGAGGGCCAAATGCTTCCTAAACATTATCTGGGCTTTCTATCCAGAGATCCCAGAAGGATCATTGGACCCCCAACTCTAGAAAGCGTGACATTCATAAATAGACTAGAGGAATGTAAGCTTTTTTTAACTCCATATACTATATCTATATATTAGGACTCAATTCTTTTAGGTATTTGTCGTTCAACGTAGTCTACATTCCCAATCTGAACTCCTCAAAACTACTGCAACAACAAAGAAATAAATTTAGTTTTAATTTTGGATAATAATAATTATTTAAGCTTCCACTTTTTTAAACGTCTTATTCTTAGTTTATAATAAAATTAGTTAGTGATTTTTCTTATAGACGATAGATTTTAAAAATTAGATAAATATTTAAGTTAATGGTATATTGGTCATTCAATATAACCTATATCATGACAAAATAAATATAAGTATTTACACAGATTATATTAGTGATCAAATATGACAATTATCTAATATTTTAAATTTGTTAATGTTTTATTAAATTAATTAACATACATTTGTTAAGGTTTGCGGTTTCATTTGTTAGGTTTAGAGACCACTAAATCACCTTAAATTGAGTTTCACATCATTTGCACAAAATCCAGGTGTCTAGAGAGCCTCATAACATAAAGTAGGTCCAAGAACAATGATAAATTTTTAACTAGTCATTGTTTTAAGGAAGATGGCTTAATTTGGTCTGTCATTTTCATTTGATTTTACAATCTAATCATTTGAGGCTTATTTATTTATTTATAATCAAATTAGCATCCACTTCGATTCATTAGCCAAAATAGTCTACACCTATACCTATTTCAGTATTTATCGAGAACTTCGTCAACCAACATATATTTAATATTTAAAAAATTAAAATGAGAATAAGAATTCTCAATGCACACTATAGAGCACATGAAAATAGGCAAAATATATAATTTCATCCTTAACTTTGAGGTTAGTTTCAGTTTCACCCTAAAATGAATGAATTTTGTCAAAATCACTCTGAACTTTGCGACTTAATTGTTATATCACCCTGACTAGCCCAACCATTTCGTCTCAAATTGAAAGAAGTTGATACTTACGGGGACCATTCATGTAATTTGTAAGCCATGTCACCTCCTCCAACAGGTAGCCTCATTGGGGAATTTCATCAAACAGCTGGTGTGCAACCTTCATCGCTGAGTCCTCTACCCACACCCAAACACAATTTTTCTCTACTACCAGCTCACTTCTCCAGCCACTATAACCACCGCCACAATTTTAAAATGGTTAGCTTTGGAAAATAAAAATAAAAGAAATTGGTTAGATCACAACGTTGCCAACATGTACATAATAGTTGGGGAAACTGGGGACACATACTACGAGCAAATGATATATGGAGGCACAAAAGACTTATTATGAAAATTGTGGTGACAAGAGGCTTTGAAGCATTGCTTAAGAGCCATGGACATGAAAGGTGATTTTGTTCCTAAAGATAGTCCCCTATGTGGAGGCGCATCATCCAATGAAATTGTAGTTGGAGCAGGTATAAAAAGCTTGTACTGGGAAAAAAAATATAATTATTAAATGGGATCTTTTTCCTGATGCATATTCTAATGTGGATTTTGCCAACAATGTAAATGGCTAAGACGATAAAGCCCACAAAAGGAAATACTTTGTTGCTACGAATATTTGTTCTGTAAATAGCTAAATGAATAATCCTTTCTCAATTTTTCCTTCCTTTGTAAAGAGTTTATCATCATGTGTGATTTTCTTTTTCCCTAGAATTTCTTGTACATATTAAAAGAATGAATCTGACCCTTAATGAATTAGCCAACTGGTTCCTGGAGGCTTTTTCAAGCCTTTTTCTTTTAGCCATGTTATTTGATCAGAAACCTGCTTCAGCACATCAATATGTAATTTCCAACATTATTTGGTTCTATTTGGATAAGATTTTTTAGAACTTCTGTTGCTAGTTCTGGGTTTATCATTGACGGAGCAAAATTGTGGCGGTGGTTGGGCGTGGGTAGAGTACGCAGCGATGGAGGAGGAAGAGGAGGTTGCACACAAGCTGTTTGATAAAATGAAGACAATATCGCATTTTTTCAATTATGTGACAAATTCAGCATTGACCGAGAAGTCGAAGAAATTTTCAGCATCAATTCCAAAATAGGGACTAAAATGATATTTGTCCAAACCAATATTGGTTAACTTAACCCAGAGGACAGGCCACGTTTTCAAGTTTTGGCCAAGTGACAATTTCAGCATATTTTCAGCTTTTGAACAAAATCAGTATGATTGCATAGCTGAGAACAATTTTAGCACCAATTAAAAAATAAGGACTGAAAATAAAATTTGCCAAACAGGTAAATTTTATGTATACTCCTTGAACTTTAATGTTTGTAACTATAACACCCTTAAAATTTAATTTATCTTCTAATGGCCAATGGACTTCAATTTCGGATCACATATTGTCATTTTGGTCTTCTCTTCTCTTTTTCGTCAGACGATAATTTTCACTATAGTACATGAACTTTGGAGTTCTCACTTAATTGTATTTAAAGTTTTATTCCTTTCGTAAAAATACATGAACTTCTTATGTCTACTCTCTAACTTAGCATTTTTTTGCAAGATTGAACATATTGTATTTTTTACAATAATTTCTTTTAGTGAATAATAATAATATTTTTCATAAAAAAACAAATCGGCCTGTTGTCCATTGAGAGTACCAAGAGATCAAATGCAGTAAGTCATCGTTTTAAGATTTTAGCTCTATATTATGTTCTAGACACAAATAATTTGTACCATTAAATCTACAATTATATCTAATTTGTAATATAGAGTCAAAAACTAAAAATCGTGACCCATCGCCTTTAATATCGAGATCTTGCACATACAGTGGCTTTTTTTTTTTGGAAAAAAAAAGAAGCAAAATGTGGCTTCGAATAGGCATTCAAATCGAATATCGTATCTGTAACACCCCTTACCCCGACCATTTGCAGCCGAACTAAGAAGTGTCACATTACATATTGCTTGGTATACAGATCATATACTTCTAAAATTAATTAAAAGTTATGAGTACATTTTTTTTTTCCTCCTTCTAATCTAGTTCTGCTTGAGTTGACTTTGATTCCACAGTATATGCCAAGCTACATTCACGTTCTGGTGGTACCCCTTTGTTCCAACTTCTATACTTTTTTTTGAAGACCTACAAGTTCAAGATAAACCAAACTTGCTGAGCGATGACGCTCAGTTGATACTTTAACTAATAAAAAGCATGAATCATTTAAATGCTTATGTATAATTTAAAACGATATTCAACAATATCAAAATATAATATCAATAAATCAAATAATATATACTTCATTTAAACTATAATCAAAATAATAAATAAGGCAAACAATTTACCTTGAACCTTACTTCATCATCTAAATTTTGCTCTACTAGGTACTTGAGTGAACTTAGGGATAAAGCTACTGTATTTAATCTATATTTTAGATAACTCTAGGCCGTAGT
>CATIWJ010255605.1:0-15681 GCA_949640765.1 Croton laevigatus | reverse complement strand
ATTTTTGCTAAAGAAAACTTGGGACTGGACTGGCTTAATTTTCCTCCATCCAGCCTATCAAATTTGATGATAGCTGATACTGTTGGAGTTTTGTGGTCAAGAAGGATTTAAACTCTTGGGTTAATTCCCTCATTTCTCAAGGAAAAGAAAGTATAATAAAAGTTTCAAAGGAATTATGGGCAATTGAAATCTGTATGTGGAAATTTTATAAATTTTATATCTTATTTATGTTGAATCAAAGAGGTGTTGTTATAAGACTAATTGAGTGAGTATTATATATTAGTTTTTGTCTCAAATTCCCCACAAACCTGAAAATTTACAAAATAAAAGAAGATTTCAAAACAATGATGTTGTATCAAAAGGCAAATGAAAACCCACGAATCAATCACAAGAACGGAGATGCAGAAGAATAAATTGCACTACCAAATCTCCTATTAAAAGTCATAGGGTGATTCTCATGATATCACTCGTCAAATTCTCTTTATAAATCAAGGGTTTTTCCCATTTTTTAGTCCAAAATTTTCTGTGATTTTCCATCCCAAAATATATCCACCAAATAGGAGGGAAATGAGGAAAAACTTGTCAATTTGAAAAGATTGATCTGGAATTATTAATTTTAGTTCTGAAAATATCCCCCTGTTTAAAAAGAATTTTCACTTTTGAAAAATAAAATAAAATAAAATATATATATATATACATATATATATATATATATATACTACCTCCAATTTTTTCATTTTTTTATACCCTAAAAAAACAAATACCAATACAACCCTACTTTTCACTAATACCAATACAAAATAATAATAAACAATTATCAACCATTTACGACACTTATTTTTTCACCAATACCAATACAGAAATAATAATAAACAATTAAATCTACTTATCTAAAAAGGATTGAAAAAATTTGTCAAAAATGGAAATATAAATAATTGAAAAAATTGGAGGTAGTAATAAAAATAAAAACAAAATAGTAAATAACTCAAAGTGAAGAATAAAAGTTAAAAACAAAATCCCAACATGTTTGTCACTAAAAACCTGGGAGATTTTCTGTGTAGTTAATTTTTCACCTTGAACATGCTGTCACTTTCCCATTTTTCAACAAAGATATTGATCATTTTCCCCCTTGGAAAGCATTGCCTTTTGTTTTTTAATATAGGCGTCAGGTCTCATTTAAATGAGATTTGTATATTTTATTTATGAGAATAAATAACTTGTTGGTAAATACTTTCCATTTGAAATCATAAGTTCTGAGTTTAATCCATACTATTTTTCTCCCTTGTACTGAAAAAAGAGACGTACAATTTTATATAGTCATCATATAAAAATTTTAAAATATAATATTTTCACTTTAATTTTAAAAATTGTAATAAATTCTCTAAATTTGAACTTTGTGTTGTGTCATATTTTCTTTTTCTTTTGGCAAAGTGTTGTATCATATTTTCACTCCAAAATTAAAATAATAAATAAATTAAAATTTAGCCCCAAACTTATTAAATCGTATTTCAAAATAAAATTCCACACTACTAACACTATAATTTATAAAGGTTTGTGTTTTGTAAGATAAAAATTTTCTTTGTATATCTACCTCAAAAGTGTAGGTGGGGGCATGAAACAACGTAATAAGAAAGTAGAAACAAAGAAATTGAAAAGATTATGTTAAAAAAAAAAAAGAAATTCAAAAGATTATTTACTGATAAGAATGCAGAGAGGATCGTTTCTCACCTGATAGGAACGATCAGCCACCGTTTCCTATTGGTCTCCGTGTCATCGTCGCGTTTAAAAGTCCTTTCTGTCATGCTTGCACACTGTCGTTGCAAAGATTAATTTTCTTCTTTCTTAATCGTATTTACTTTAGGTTATTATAACATTTGATTTCCTGTCACTGAACAATACTATCTATTGTAAATTAGTTTACGGCTTGAAATGCAATGGTTAATTTGTTGTTTGAGAATGTTGTTTATTTATGTCACTATCTTGATTGGTTCGGTTGCAGAACCGCTGTTGTCGGCAAAGAATGGTTGTTACAAAAAATAAAAGTTAAATGTTCAATACTTATAAACAACATTTGCTGCAGGGATTGGCTATGAAATAAAATTTAAGTCTATAGTTTTTGGTCCAAAATTTTGATTTTGATTTTGATTGTATAAATTTTCTAGATTCTTGTTCTTCATGCGACTCAAGTGGCAACAATAATAACATACTGGGTAATTATGGTGGGTTACTTCTCCACAATGGAAGAGGAAGTTACGAGAGAGCGAGCGACGGAGAAGAAGATTCTGTTTCAATGCCTGTTGGTCCATCCACAGTATCTGAAAGTACTAATTTCCAGGAATGCAGGAACTGAATGTGGTAGTCCTTCAACGCCTTCATCAGGATCAGATATTAACAGCATTGGAGCATTTGATTTGATTCTCCTTTCTTATTTGGACCAAAATCGGAGTCTCCGTACCAATGACTACTAATTTTTGGATTGGGCTAGATTTTGGGGTGCCCACAAGTCCGCTTACGATATGTATTCCATTTTTAAAGAGCATTACCCGACTTCTTGAAGAAGATAAAACGGCCATTGTTCAAATTAAAATAAAAAACGGCACTTACATAAACTAGACAGTCGTGGGGTTCTCAAAGATGGTTGGCAAAGCAACCAACCACCGGAACTCCAAGCAGCCAGACAATTCAGATTGCCAATTCATATCGAAAACGGATCGGATCGGAAACCTTGATGAAAACGACAATCTTCAAATCAGAAACCATGGAACGTCGTTCATATTTCAAGTTTATTCCGAAATCATACAGATACTCGACGAAAACATAAATTCATGTATTTTTTTGTTTTCGTTTTTGGTTTTCTAATTGTTTCTCATTTTCCAATCGCGTTCTGGATCAACATAGGTTGCGTTGTTTCCGTAGATTACGATGGAGGAGTTTTCGTTGGAGGTTGAGATTTGAATTCCAAAAACAGGGATCGACTTTTACTTCTTCAAATCGTTTGCATGGCGATTCCGCTAATCGGCGGTGAGATTCCGAAGACCTGCAAGTCTTCTGCTTCTACTATTCATTGCCAGTAATCATATTTCCTTTCAGATTTCGTTCTTCCAATTAATATTTTTATTTTTAAAAATTATAGTTTTTGTGTTTTAAAATGGTTTCAGTTGAGTTTCAGAGGTTGTAATTGTTGAATTGAAACCGGTCGGAAAATCAACTGATATGGAGTTTCCAATGAGTTTCTGGCTTGAAATAATGAAGGTAGAACAGTAGCGTAGCCAGAAATTAGCCAAAAAATTTTCATCGGCTTAATTTCTAGCTACGTCACTGCTTCCGTTAAGAATTTCACCTAAAGACATGATATCACATCCTAAGAAGCTACTAAATATAAAAATATGCAAGGAGACACTAGCAGTGAGCATTAGGTAAATCAAAAACTCAATAATGTGATTTTTTTTTTTTTTTGTAGTTTAGGATCAAAACCAGAAATTGGAAGGTACTACACAGATACACTAAAAACAAACTTGTTTAGGATCTTCCAAAACAAAAAATTCAAAGTTTTGATTTCAAAGCCCAGTAAGTTAAATAGATGGGCTTGTTAAATTTAGGCCCAATTGCTTTAAGGTTATTTTGGCAGTTTTCACACTAAGGGTGTGGTTTAAAAAAAAATATTAAGTGAAACTGTGCGTTCCACATTTTTCTTTCCTTCTTTCTTTTCTTCCTTCCTTCGACTTCTTCATTTGTTCTACACTGCTCAACGTCAGCCATTTGTTTTGCAGATTTTTCAGCGAGCTCTACCTCTCTAATGAAAAAATTTTTTCCCGCAAAAGCATGGGGCGCAACACCTCCTCTGGCTTCCAATGTGGCTCCACCACTGAGGTAGAGTTTTCTTGCCGGAAAAGTGGCATCACCGGAAACCAGTAATAGACTAGTTGGATACTCTCTGTACACTTCTAGCAAAAAATGTTCTTTACAGCTATTATTTTCAAATGGCTTTAAAAGCTCTAAACGTCCTATTTTCTATTATTTTGTTAAAAAAAAAAACCTTTTTGCTTAATATTTTAATTTTGGTGATTGGATCAGTATATATTTTAAATTTTGGAAAATAGCAATTTTTAACATGTTTTTTTATTATTTTTAAAATAAAAAATAAATCATTTTTTATTACTAATAAATATGTATTCGCTTTTATATATAGGTTAATTTATATATTTGCCAATATTGTAAATATGAATGCATCCATTTTTTATAGATACGTGTATTTATATGTATCATATTGATAAATACAAAACAAAAATTAATATTTAGTTAATATTTCAAAATAATATTTAGTTAATATTTCAAACTTATTAACTTTTTAATATATAATTAAATTAAAAAATTTTAAGAAATATCTTTTTTATTGGAAACAAAAATAGCTATTCACTATTTCGTTACATATTGCATTATATAAAATTTTAAATTAATAAAATTATATAAATATGCTATTAAACAATTGACATATTTTATATTTTTTATAAAATGTGAAATTTTATATAGGTGACACAATTTTATTAATTTGATTATTTTATTATTTATATAATATAAATTATTTAATTTTACTAAAAAAAAAACTCTAAACAAGCTTTTCGTCTTTTTAAACCAAAATATATAATTCAGAATTATTTACATTTTGCATTTTATGAAATTTATGATTCATATTTTATCAATAATGAAATGACCACTAATATAATATATACCTTTTTTTAAAAAAAAAAAATACAGATTTTCAATTTTTTTTTTTTACATAGATACTCTATTATACTTGGAGGATTTGGGAGAATGAATTGATAAGCCTTGAATCCGGAACCTCAGTGCCTATAATAAAGATGTCATTCTACTAAACTACTTTCTCTTAGGCTTATACAAATTTTCAATTAAAAGAGTGGAATTATAAACCATAAATGAAAGCATTTCCCTCATATAAAAATGAAAGCATTTCCCTTAACCAACATGTGGCTTTGTTGGTGACAAAGCACTAATATTATTACTTTTCATATCATTAACAAGTGTTAATGTCTGAATCACTCATATAAACATAGTAATTAAAAATTTGAAGGAATGAAAAATTTGGTAAAACCTAAACTTTGGCATATTCTAAGAACAATTGGCAATTGAATTATAATTATTCAGAACCTTCCTACCAATCATAGTGAAAAATATATATGTAAAAATTAGCTTTCTTCTATTTTTTTTTTTTTAAAAAAAGTTAAAAAGAATAATAAGAAGGTAAAGATGAAGCATCTTAAGCATCAATGGAAAGAGCATTAAGTAGAGCTATATATATATATATTCTCTTTTTTTTTTAAAAAAAAATTATCATTACTTGAATTAATAAAAAGCAACATTATGAAGTTTCATGTCACTCTTCAAAAAATCAAAATAGTAATACTAAAAACTTCATAATATTTGCTTAGTTTCTTATTAACCAAAATCTATACTACAAAAATGTTATTTAAGAATATTCAATGTCTAAATATTATTATAATAATTTTTACAAAGAAATTCTTGTCCTATTATATTATGAATCTTTTTAGATTAATTTATTCTTTTGCAAATGAATTAAAAAGGTAATAATCCAAATTGGTTTATGGATTGGGTATTACAGTTCATCCTTCCAATTTGTAAGTCACTAATCCTTTCATTTCCATCTAAAAAAAATACTAATTTGCTCTTTGACATAAAGTTGTTTCTTAGTGGGCATTTCCTTTTAGAGCCATTGAGTTTATTTTTGAATCCTTTTCTATGCCCCACTCTTTAAAAGTATACTTTTAAACCCTTACTTTCATAGGTTAAAACTCTCATTCAACACTCAAATCATCAACTAAGTTTTAACTCCATAATCATTAATTAACCAAATTAAATACGCTAATTTTTGTTTTAGGATAAGAAGTGTTTGATCCACCAACAAGGTGCAATTCATATTTACTAAGGTCAGCAAATTGTTAATTTGTATCTATTTTATAAAGAAAAAAGAAACTCTCCAATTATGAACTCATTTGTGGTTCGGGGAATATGGCTTATGAATTTAACGCATCACCATCATCCACGTTGCTGGCGGGCACTTGAAGCTAGCTGCTAGTGTGATTCTTTTTTTGGACATAGTGGTCTATATTTAATAGTAATGGAACATGGGATGACATTGAAGATAAATTTATAAATTTGAGAGAGAGTTTGATTTGATGGAAATGAGATAGTAAAATGTAATATGTAATTATTAAATTTAATTAGTGGTTTGTATGAATTTTACAATCCATTGAATTTTTAGATCTCCTAATAGTCTCAATTATATCATTCTTTATATCATGAATGTAAAATCTTACGTGTGAGTTGTGATTTTATCAATTTCATCATTTTGTATTACAAATTTATTAAAAAAATTATTTGTATTACAAGGATAATTTAATTTTCTTTGAAAAATATTTTTCAAATCAACTAATAATTTTTTAAATCCAAACAACACATTTTCAAAATCCAATTCATTTGATAATCCATGCATTTTACATTCAATTAATTTTAGGTTCTATCAATTCAATCCAAATATCCGCTAAGTGGAATCGATGTAAAATTAATTTTGGGATAAAATTGAAGAGCTTTCCAAAATTTAGGGTAAAATTCTTATTTTGGCCTTAATTTTTTAGCTTGTCACCCTATTGGGAATGAAGCTAGATTCTCATTGTGGTGCTTCAATCAAACTTGTTAATTAATTAAATGCTTTAAAAATTTATATTCTTAATTATTTGCATATGAACTTAATTAAATTGTCTTGGTGGTTGAAAGGAAACTTTAAAGCTAGTTGGTGTATAACTTAACTAATCCATTATTGGTGCATGCAAAAAAAATAAATAAAATTATGGAGCTACTTTTATAAAATTATGTTTTAATCAATAAGATGCTTATTACCTTATCAACGCTAATTTTTGGAGCAAATGGCAATATAGTGACCTCACATCTTTCTTTTGATTATCATGGCCTCAATTAACGACATAGATTAAGCCTTAATGACATTATTATTAACTAATTAATCTAACATCTCTTTCACATTTAAAGCACAATATATATAAAGATCGAGTATTATTCTTCCTCCAATGATGAGAATACATTACTAAATGGATTAGTAACTAATTAAAATTCTTAGAGAATTTTCTTTTCTTTTAAACTTGTGAGTGCTAAGGTCATGAGATTTATAGTTTAGTTTTTCCATGATGATTCGCTATAAATTTTTAAAAAACAATCTTGGATTGCACTCATATATTAATTTAGGTAAATTAAATATGTAATATTTAATTTTATTGAAAAAATAATACTTTTTGGAGTATTTGAGAAAATAATATTTGAGAATATAGTTTGTTTGTCAATATTTGAAAAAATTTTAGAACTACTAACTAAAGTTAAATAAATTAAAAAAATAAGAATATAAATTTTTACATATATGATTATTATTATTATTATTATTATTATTATATTTTACACTTATATGTAAAAATGATATGTTTTTGCTATTTAATGTATCATATAAATAAATTAATTAATTACAACTATTATTGCTTGTAAATAAAAAATAAACACTCACACGATAAATTAAATACTCTTTGTTCTTGCAGCTTTTTATGTGGATGTGCTTTCCAAATTATATTTTTTGAGATTAAAATGTAAATTTCATTAACTTTCAAATGGCAATTAAATTCACAATACAATCAGGTGGTGAAGTAGAAACTCCAACAAGTCTGGTTAGCTCCAACAAGCACATAAGCAACACCATTAGCAGACCCATGCACAAACTCAACAGTACAATGAAATACTAGCCAACCAAAAAATGGTGAATTCTAATAACTTGGATCTGTAATAGCTCAAACCAAAAATTGAGCATCTAACTTTACAATCATCGAGGACCAACCAACGTCTTTTATCTAGCTTAACACTTCCATAAAAGCCATTATCTTATTATTCAAAAAAATACTCACATATGTATTATTATTATTATTATTAACAAACATCTCCAAATTCTCATAATAAATATTAGTTTATTGAAACTTTTATGAGTTTGAAACTGCTAATTAATTAAAATTCTTGTAGAATATGTTTGACTTAATTAATAAATTTAATTTTCCATAAAAAACAAAGTATGCGTTGGCTTAAGCTACATCACTAAATTAAACAATAACAATACAAAACTTTATGTACTATCTTCATTTTATATGAATTGAGATTTTAGGACAAGAGATGTAGTTCTAAATAAGTGAATTTTTTTTTTAATTTTTTATTAAATTAGTATAATTATATTTTTTTAATAGATATAATTTGTATTTAGTGCATATGAGTTTATTTTTTTTATTAAGTGAATGTGAATTATTATTTTTTAAAATAGAATAAAAATAATTATAAAAGTAATAATAATAAAAGTGTGAAACGGAGGTAATATTTAATTTTTTAATAACATATCTTCTCAAAATGTATTGCTTAACCGTACAATTGGAGAAAGGGAAAAAGTTAAGGGAAAAGTGCAATGTCCATTCAGGGTAAGTACCATACACATTGAAACATTATCATCATCTTCACGGAAACTAAAGTGATTAATTAAAACCCACTTCTTAATCACTATTTTCTTATAAGATCAAAACGTGTAAACCACTTTCCAATCAAATTAAGACAACAATGATTATCAACTCTGGAGTTGAAGTTTTTCTTGTCGCTCATTGATTGGAAGTGTTTGGTCCAATTAAATTTACTTTAAACACTTTTCTATAGGGTATAGAATTTAGGAATTTTTAGGGTAGCATTTATATTTTTCTCAAAAACAAAGCATCATTTATATAAAGGGCATGCGAGAACCTTATTTTATTTATTTATTTTACTTGTATGGTAGATTGTTTATACTTAATTCTAAAATCAATTTTAAAAGATGGCAGTTTACAGAAATTGATTTTATATTATAAATTTCACATGACTGTAAATTTAACGATCTTAATTATTTTATATTTAATTATAATACAGAATCAAATTCTATGAACTGCAGACTATTGAAATTGATTTCGAAACTCTGTATAGAAAATTTGTAGTTTCGAGTAAGAAAAAAGTAAAAAAAAAATTCGAAACAGTCTCACAGTTAGACAAAAAGCTTTTCCCTTATATAAATTATAGTACTATTTCTTTCTACCTTAAATAAGTGTTTTTGTTTTTTATTTTTCTATAATACTTTATCCATTCCAAAATTGTAATTAATTTAATTAACTGTGTTTTTTTCTTATTTTTTCCAAATTATATAAATAACTTATACTACTCTTGATATGAATAGATAATTAATTAATATTAATTATGTTTTCTAAAAAATTAATTATCAATATTATTTATTTATAGATATAATTAAAATAAATAATATCCAAAAATAATTATAGAAATAAAACTCTATTTTAGAATGAAAAAAAAGAGTAGTTCTTGTTACAAATGTTAAATAAATATTTATTAATATTATTTCTCTTTATATTTAATGGAAAAAGGTGTTAAAAATTGTAAATATTGTAATTTAATTAGTACATAAATTAATAAATTTTTAAAAATGTGTAAATATATATGCAATATTTATTTGTGAAAAGAGAAACTACAACAAAATGGGTTGCCACTATATTGGAAAATAATATTAGTGTTACTATATAGAACCTTAAGCTTCCACAAATAAATAGGATAGTTTAAATTAAAGGAATTATTGAGAATCTAAAAGGTTTCCATTCTTCCACTAACTAATAATTTAAGAGTTCTTTTCTTTTTTGCATTCTGAAATTAAAGAAGAGTTGGGTAAGGACTAAGGACTGGATAGTGATCAAACACTTGGAGGTAAAGGGGGGAAAATTTTATTCACAAATTGCCATTTGTGCATCACTTAAAAAGGTTCTACAGTTCAACTTTTGTTGTTTTTCTACCTTTTTGTTATTTGTAAAGGAATGAATTTGCATAAACCATACCTTTACTATATTCTTAAACTATTTATCAATAAATTGTACAAAACCATAAAAAAAAAAAAAAAGGCATTTATATAAAAATTGAATTAGTTGTTTAAGTTAATCTTTTTCATTCATAATAATATGAAAAATTAAAAAATTATTTTAAACAATTAAAGTTTACTAAAAATAATTGTTAATAATATATGTCATGATCCAATCCGAAGCTGCGACTGGCGTGATGTTAGCTGAAGTCTAACCACACAAACTTGCAAAATGATCCACCTAACTGCTTTCGTCGATTATTTAAGCTTAAACACTGGCCTAAAATGATTAACCTAAATTTTTTAAGTAATTAGATGATTTAACTTATATATATCATATAAATCCCAATTAATATTCAATGTGAAACTTCACAATATAGAATTATAAATAAATTAATTATGCATTTTCATTTTTTACAATGTTTATTTTTTTAGGTGAGAAAATAACCATTAATTGATTAATGTGAGATTATGTGTGTGTTCATCAACAATTTTTAGAATAACATTTAGTGCGTAGTTTAGTCAAAATATATTTTTTTCATAACATTTAATAATTTTTAATTATTTACGTAATATTTTATAAAAAAATCACTTATTGCAATTAATTGGTCAATACAAAAAGGATATAATTATATATATATAAAAAAAGAATAAGAGAAAAAAGAAAGTAAGGGAGAAAAAAGAATAAAATCTTGTCTTGTCCATGTTGGTTCTTGATCCCAATCCAACTCTACATTCTTTCATGAATTAATACTCATTTTTGTCAAAATGTCTGAACCATTTACCATAAATAGAACTACTATACAACAAATTTTTATTTTTGTGCCTTATTAAACTAAGCCTAAAAATAATATTCACCACCTTCTTCTTTTTCTTCAAAATATCTCTATGGATTTACATCAAAATTATTAGTATTATCAAATCCATATTTATCCACTCCCAACTCAATTTTATTTGTTCTTTTATTGACTGTTCATTTGCTCAATGCCACAAAAAATGCCTTTCTAATTATGAAAATAGATCACTTGATTTTGATTATTTATGGAAAATTTTGTTTAATACAGATTTTATTCCTTTGAGTCTAATTGGATTTAGATGAGAAATAATAATAACATCTTATCCAAAATGATCAGGAAATCTATTTTTTTACCCTTTTTGATGTGAATATATTATAACTTATCTCCTTTTTTTATTTAAATTTACTCTCCTTATTTTGAGCTGGGAAAAGAACATATGCATATGTTTTCAACTCTTTATTTATTCTGTCATTACTTCCAGACTAAGTGTCATGGATTCATACTCATAACTTTGCAATCAGAATTGAGTTTTGGTTTTGATTTTGATTCCGGTTTAATTTTGATTTTTTTTTATTACGATTCTAGGTGGAATTATAAGTTTTTTTAAAAAACAGTAATTTTCAATTTTTGTTTTGAACTTCTCAATAAAAAATGATTTCCATTTTAAATAAAAATAATCTAGAAAAGTTATTAATATTTCTCTGATAATCTAATAAAATAAATAGTTTTACATATAAATTTTTCCGGTCCTCAATTCCAGTTCTATTGGGAAATCAAAATTGAATTTGCGTTTAAAAATTTTTGGTTGCTTAAAAGTAATATTATACCCGTTTTGATTCCGATTGTGTTCGGTTTTTGATTTTGCATCCCTTGAAATTTTAGTTTTCACACTTTCTTTACAAAATATGTGTGTAAAGTTAGCATCACACAGAGAAACTTTATAGAATGTCCATCTTTTCAATATTTGTAATTTTTATTCTGAATTTTAAAAGTTTTAATTTTACTATCTATTTAATCACAAGCATAAGTTTTTATTTATTTTCAATGAGAAAATAAGACAGAAGTCCAACCAGTGCTTAATAGAGAAAGTTAGGAATCTAAAAAATTATTAAATAAAAAATTAAATATATAAGAGTTAATTATATAAAAATAAATATATTATAGTATGAAATTGTGGCTAATGGCTTGTCCGTTTCTTCAGTATGCTCTCCAAGTGACAAAAGGGAAAGTTTTGTTTGGAAGGATGAGGAGAGAAGATGAAGCTGGTTAGAGGCTAACGTGCGCGCCACAGGTACGGATTTTGCTAGCCGGCGCCAAATATTCGTTCCACTTTCTTTCGTTCCAATTTTTTTTTAATTTTCTTTCACTTTCTTTCTGCCTCTTTTTTTTTTGTCTTCTGTAAAACCCAAAACGAACAAACTAAAATCCCGCACAGACTCTCCTCATTTTAAGTTCCTTTTTTTTTTCTCTCTTTCTGTTTTCCATTCCAATTCCAATTCTCTATCTCTTACGCTACTACACTGTCTCTATCTCTGTGTTTCTTTGATTCTTGAATCCGCTCCAGTCAGTCATGATGGAGACTGGTTTCTCTTCTCCTCGAAACGATGCGTTTCCTGCTGGTCTGCGTGTCCTCGTTGTTGATGATGATCCTACCTGGTTGAAAATTCTTGAAAAGATGCTTAAAAAGTGTTCTTATGAAGGTTAATTTTCTGCAACTACTTCTTGTTTGTTTTACTATTGCTTGCATATAATAATCAAATCACCAAGTTTGCATCTTTTCTTAATATTGCTGTTGATTAAGAACTGGGTTTGATTTTTTTAGTCGTTCTTTGAAGTTTTTCATGTTAGAGTTCAGGTGTGTTTTTTTTTTTTTTTTGATTTGCTTCATGGGTTATTTTTAGAGTAGTTGTTTTCTGTGTTCAAGCTTGAGATCATGTTAATCTGACAATTCTTTCAGTAGACAATGTTATGAAACTTGGAAAAGTAGTTTATTGTTTGTTTGCTTTGCTCATTTAATTTTGTTTTGTCTGTTTATACTCATACATCTATTTACTCTATTTATTATTTCCTTATTTAGCTGCTGAACTGAAAATGATTATCTCCTAATCTGGTTTATAATAATCAGTCTACAACTTAGATTTTGATTGCATTTAATGTTTTGTAGACTGTGGTGCTTGAATCAGGAGAGCCCAAATATCAGGAAACTTTACAAGTTCGTGACATGAAAGTTCCTATCATTAGTTGTTGTCTTTTTACTCTATAAAGATTTGGCTTTTTTTTCTTTTTCCAAGTTGGCAGATTAATTGACCCAATATGTTTGTCATAGATTGTGTTTTGTCTCATTATAGGGTTAAAATTCATGAAATTTAAACTATTTTCTGGTTGAATTTTATAGCTAATTACCTGATTTTCTTAAAATGCATCAATCGAGTTCTAATTAATTGATGTTGTTGCATTAATTGTCCGATTCTTAGAGTGACTAATCTTTTTACAGACATAACTTGATGTGCCTCAGAGATTCAGTTTATTTAGATTGAAATAAAATGAAAACAATCTGCTTCATGTTCATTGATACACTGACCTACGTTTCATTTTGAAACTACTTGAGGAATATGGATTAGTCCTAATAATACTTTTTTCTCCTGAGAACTTCTTTATGGTCTTTTTTTTTGGTTCGTTGTTGTTCTCATGATATTAGCTTTACTCAGAACAACATTTCCCTTTGGAATGCTTTTTCATGTCCAGTGACAACATGTGGTTTAGCAAGAGAAGCTCTGAACCTGCTTCGGGAGAGGAAAGATGGTTATGACATCGTGATCAGCGATGTCAACATGCCTGACATGGATGGTTTCAAGCTTCTAGAGCACGTTGGACTTGAAATGGATCTTCCAGTGATCAGTTAGTTCTTTGCCCTTTTCCATCTTCAATGCTGATATTCTTATTTTTATATAAAATTTTTCTTGAAGTGTCAAAGCTTGCTTTTTTAAAACATGTATTTATGACATTATTTCCATTCACAGTGATGTCTGTCGATGGAGAAACGAGTAGGGTGATGAAAGGGGTTCAGCATGGAGCATGTGACTATCTACTTAAACCGATTCGAATGAAAGAACTTCGGAATATATGGCAGCATGTATTCAGAAAGAAAATACATGAGGCGAGAGACATTGAAATTCTTGAAGGAATGAAAAGTATAGCAATGGGTAGAAATGGATTTGACCAGTCTGATGATGGGCACTTGTTTTTTGGAGAAGATTTGATTCCTTCCAAGAAGAGAAAAGACATTGAAAACAAGCACGATGACAAAGAAGCGGGTGAGGGTTCTTCCACTAAGAAAGCCAGAGTAGTTTGGTCGGTTGATCTTCATCAGAAATTCATCAAAGCTGTAAATCAGATTGGGTTCGAGAGTAAGTATCATTTATATCTGTGTGTCTGTGTGTAATAATGTCTTTTATTTTCAAAATTTTGAACATTATGTGGTTTTCAATGCATAGCCTTCATGTTTATCATGCTTCCATGGAGCCATGACATATAAGGTCTGTTTGGCAGAAGTTGGTCCTAAGAAAATACTCGACTTGATGAACGTGCCCTGGTTGACGAGAGAAAATGTTGCAAGCCACTTGCAGGTATTGATTCCTTTGACAAATGATCCTTCTTTAATGTTACTGTCCATATTCTCTATAAGGATTTATTTGAAAAAAAGGAAAATTCGTACAAGAAAGACTTTCCGTGATGCAGAAATATCGACTCTATTTGAGCAGATTGCAGAAGGAAAATGACTTGAAAACTTCTGTGGGTGGGATAAAACATTCAGGCTCACCTTTGAGGAATAGCTTACTTGTCCCAAATTTGGAGCCTAGGAACCATGACGGTGACCGAAAGGGTATTGTTCCAAAGAATGCTGCAGAACCCAAAGGGACATGTTATTCTGAGTACGGTGTAAGAATTAAGAATCTTAATTTGTATATAAACCTGAGTTTGTTTATATTAATTTAGATTAAATAAGTGAAATCATCATGCCAAATATAGAATTTAAACTGAGTTTATGAAATTTCAAATGATTTCAGATGGTCTGCAATAGCAGCAAGATTACCAGGAAGAACAGATAATGATATAAAGAATTATTGGCATACTCATCTAAAAAAGAAAACTGGTAAGAGGAAAAAACAATTCAAGCTGCTCTGATAAAAAAAAAGGGAAAAAAGATTAGAAACTGCATATAAGATATTAATGCTAGCTGTAGTTGCTTTTAAAAATGAATGTAACATTTTTTTTCCTCATTAGATGAACATAAAAATATGTATCCCACACTATAAAGGGAAAAATAGTAATTCAAATTTATTTTAACTGATAGTAGAAATCCTGTTCGTGTATTAACAAAAGTGTGCATGAGTTCTGTTAGCCTCGGCCATTCAATGGAAAAGAGATGTAACTCCAGTTCCTTTGGAAATTGTAAGATCTTTGGTGCAAGAAATGGTAAGATCTTTGGCGCGAGAACGGGGGTTGCAATTCCAGCTAGAAGGTAATTGGTTACTCCTACAACACGTCCTTGGTTTTACGATAACTTTGCCTAGCATTTCTCATTCTATATATATGCATTTGACACAATTGTGTGTCTTGATGCTTTTGACGAAAATTTGTTGAGATAGATTTGTGTTTTTTAATGATATACCCTACTATGACATGTAATTCTGTTTGGCTGAAGGAAATAATGACTCGAAAACTTCTGTTGATTGTTCAAACACCCAAAACCCAATCAGTTGCATACAAGAGAGCTGTGCTTCAAATCATAGCTCTGAATTTTCTGCGCAATCATGCTTCAATTATGGTAAGTAACATGTATTTCCAAAATGTTACCTAAAATATGACATGCCC
>CATIWJ010255576.1:0-10621 GCA_949640765.1 Croton laevigatus | reverse complement strand
AACTCTTGTACTTAACGGCTTCAACGGAGATCATCATCATCTTCTACAAACAATGTTGATGGCGATCTGTGGGAAGCGAAAGCCGTCGGCGATGGTGGTCGGTTATGGTGAGCAGATCGACAGTGTTGATGACGATCTATGGGAAGCGGAAGCCGTAGGTGGTGGTGGTGATGGTTGTGGTTGTGGGGATGTGGTGGTCGGTTATGGTGAGTAGATCCAAAGGAAAGAGAGAAGAGAAGGGAAGAGGGAAGAAAAGGAGGGCAGCGGTGGTAGTGATGGTGGTAGTCGGCCATGGTGGTGGTCGGTCGTGGTGGTCGGCAGCGAAGGAAGGAGAAGACAAAGTGAAGAAAACGAAGAAAAGGAGAGGAAAAAAAAGATAGAGTAGGGCGGCACAATGAAAATGATTGAAATCAGATTTAGGCTTTTATAGTTAGGGTTTTTAATCAATACTACATAGATTTTGGAATGTGCTTGCGAGCGGCTCGTTTGCTCGCGAGCCATGCTCGAAAACCGCTCGTTTATAAACGAGCTCAATTATGGCGCTTGCGCTCGGCTCGTTTATCTGATGAACGAGCTCGAGCGAGCATTTATCGAGCCGAGCAACGAGCCGCTTGTTATCCACTCTGCTCATTTGCAGCCCTAGTTGCAGTGCTTATGTGACCCTAAGTGGCGATTCTGTTGCTTTTTAATCTTGTTGTGCTTCTAAAACTCTGCTATAGAAACTTACAAAATTTTGTTACAGTTGTTATGCTTCCAAAATTTTGAACTTTATACCTCAATTTGTATACTGAATTATTGGACTACGTGGCATTATGGATATTGTATTTGTTGGAGTAATCGTGACCATCGCTATGGTTATTATGTAGTGTGGATGTGCAACATTTTTAGTAGGATAAGCAGTTCTGAATTCTTACCCTATATAAAAAAAAACTAAAATTAGTAAAAGATAAAAAAAATTTTGAATAAACAAACAGATTTGGAATTTTAAAAAGAATATTTACAAAAATCTCTCTGAGTTTTTGCATGTTCTACATTTTCTTTCCTGTTTATTTTTTTTAAGATAAAATCTCCATACATTTCAATTTTATTGGACAAATATACCATTCTGTCTATTTTTCTGTTAAAATAATGATAGAAGGATCTAAATATAATTTTACAGGTTTTTTTAAAGAAGCTAAAAAATAAAGGACTGAAATGAAAATTACCAAACTACTTCTTCTTCCTTGAACTTAGCCCTAATCGCAGCCATAAACAACCAAGCTCCACCGCCGTTCTCGTTCTTGATTCTTCCTTCACGAAGAAGAAGAAGAAAATGATGGCTAGATGAAGTGGAATTTGGATTAGGAACTACGAAATGAGTCGAACATAAAACGGTAACATGACTAGAAAATTGCTCTCCGGCGACGATTTATGACATTTTTTGAGTCTAGAATTATCACCGGATTTCTAAGAGTGGTTTTCTGGTATTGGTTTCTGGATTTGATGCTCGGATAATGAATGGGCTTTAAATTTTTTTTCTTCTGCTTTCTTGATAACGAAAATGGCAAAAGTTATAATTTTAATTTTTTTTTTTAATTCTTCCCATTTCTGATTGTAATCAGAAATAAATCTTTATAACCCAAAGAAATTTTGTTTTCTTCTTTGATTTTGTTAGGCTCGTGAGAATTGATCACTGCCTGTCTATCAATTCAGTTTACATGAGCTTAGGCGGCTATTAGGGCTGGGTTCAAGGAAGAAGAAATTTGGTAATTTCTATTTCAATCATTCATTTTTTGAGCTTTTCAAAAAATTCATAAAATTACATTTTGATCGTTTTACTGTTATTTTAACAGAAAAAATCGACAGAATGATATTTATCTAATGGAATTGAAATATAGAGACTTTTAAAAGAAAATAAACAAAAAAAAATATAAAATATGAAAAAATTCATGGAGGTTTTTTTGTAAATATCCCATTCTAAAATTCCGAAACCTCTGAAGGGAAAGCGATTATAAGCCAACGACGTTCACCGGGTGCGTATACAAACTGTTCGAAGGAAGTCCTGAAAGAAAATCCCTTCTCAGTAAGCTGGTTCATTTGTTTTAGATGCAGGAAATGGTCAATCTTTGCAGGTTTGTGTTTATAAAAAGATGACTAGTGCACATTTTCTCCACAATATGGCCCTCCTAAGTACTCCTCTTCCCCAATTCAAGACTTCTGATATCTTTGGGAGCTACTCAAAAGCTTCCAACTTTCTTCCAATACGAACAACCAGTAAGTGAAGCAACTTCAAATTTTTCCTTTTCTTCGTTGATCGTGACTTTTAAAAGAACAGGAAAGTTTCATGTTTTCTGGATTATGTTTATGCTAAGGTTTTCAATAGGATTTGACATTGTAGAGTTCCAAACTTTCAATTGGGTTTCGTGTTCAGATTTTCAGGTTATGACATTAGTGGCTAAAAGAAGGGGACCAAGTAGAACTGAAAGTCCAAAAACGTTAAACTTAAGAAGGCGAAAGAAGGTACACTATGATTTTAATGAGCTATGTTCAATTGGGTTTGATTTTCTTTGATTAGGCAGTTCTTGGAAATGATTATCTTGTTATTTATTTGCTTAACCTGTTAATATATTTGTTCGAAATGTTTACACCAGTTCAATGGCACACAAACAAAACCAAGGCTTTCAGTGTTCTGTTCAACCAAACAGTTATATGCTATGCTGGTAGATGACCAACACAAGAAATGTCTATTTTATGGAAACACTTTGCAGAAACCTTTCCGCGGCAGTCCCTTTCATACCACAGCTGTAAGTACTCTTGTTTATATTAGAAACTTTTCGAGGAAATAAATATTTGGTTCTTTCAATTTTCAGGTTATATACACACTTGATGAAGTGCTTTTATGAAATGGTCTGGTTCAATTGTAATTCTAAAATCGGATTGCAGCTTATTCTGACTCTGTTTGCAGGATGCCGCTAAATGTGTTGGTGAAGAGCTGATTAAGGCTTGTGTGAATCTTAATATTAATGAAATATCATCTTACGATCGCAATGGTCCTCGAGGGGAAAGAATGTTAGCATTTGAGACTGCTATTTCTAGGCATGGATTCTTACCCGGATAATGTTCCTACCAAGATTGTACTTAATTCTGCATGAACTTTTCTTTTTAAGAAGTGACTTGATGATCCAATTAACTTGTGATCATAAGTTACTATTATCTTGTCTCCCTCTTTCTTGGCTTAATTACATTGTTATTGTTGCAGAACTATTAAACTTGGTTGATCTGATTATATGATATTTTATAGCACTTTTGAAGTTGAATGCCATTTATAATTTAAAACTCAAGACCTGATTTCTTTTATGAAATAGGGATAATTATAGTTGTTAGATATTGCTCATATATTACTTAAGAGACAGATGCTCCCGCGATACGGTACAAGGTAATTTTGTAATTGTACCTGATAGGGTTATATATATAGTGGCAAACTCACATGGGCTTCTACGGTGACACGTGAGCCTATATTTTTGGGGAAAAAAAAATTAAGTTCTTAAAAAAAAAAAGCTCGTGGGAGTGGGAGTGGAAGTGGGAGTGCAAGACTAGTGGACCACATTGGGAGAGTAAAAATAAGACAAGTTGTCTTATCTTTGTCTCTTACTTTTGTTTTGATAATTTACGTTCTCACTGGTAACTTCTTTATTTTTTTTAAAGTTTCAAATGTTGAATGTTTGTCTGATTATTTCATTAGAGAGAGATTTGTTTGTAAAAGTTAGTATTGATGATATTGTAAATCGATTCCAAAACATGAGAACTTGTTGAGAACAAGTATAATATATTTTATTAAGTTGTAGTTTGAATATTTATGAGTTCAATTAAATTTTGTAAGTCGTTTTTTTTATCCATGTAGTTTTATGTTTTTATTTTTTTTTATTTTTTCTTGATCAGTAATCAGTACTCAATAGTGACCACATACTTTAAAAATTCCGCGTCCGCCACACATTGTATGTGTAACCAAACAGATTAATTTTCTAAATAAAAAAATCTAATCGCTTTGCTCCTAAGGACGTAGGAACATTGCCGAACTTCTTTAAATCTTTGTGTTATCTGTACTCTAATTTTCTGTTTGTTACTGTTATTATTAGCGTCCTAATCTCAACAATAGTTTATATATATTTAAAAAAACTCAAATTGAGGAGCAGTTTAACCGTTTGGCAGACAGTTATGCTAAAATACACTACAAATCAACAAAATATTCTATTTTGGTTGTAACAATATGGATCAATCTGGAGAAGATATTGGAATCCAAATCTGCACTGCATGTCCAAAGAATGTTGAACCAAAACCATTCTCTCCTAGTTCTTGCAACCTTACTCGAGCCCCAGAAAAACCAGGCAACAAAAGACGAGCTGTAGCAAAAGGAGTACAAAAAAACACTCTCCAAAACTTCAATGCTCGTAAAATTCCTTCCAACAGGGACTCTTCTAACCTTTGAAATGATCATTCCATCTATAATAAAAAAAATAAAGGACAATGCACTCATGTTTCTGTTTTAATGCTTCTCGTACTTCTGGACCTTTGCGCAGTCTCTTGCTTCTTTTTTCACTTCAAAGACAGTTTCAAAGGTCCTGATGGGAAAGTTTATTTATTAAGTATTTATCACACCAAAAGGGTTGTCAGTTTTCAAGCCTAGACTTACCGCACAAGTTCCTCAAGATGAAAGATACAAAGTTGGATTCACTGATTTTGTTCATGCTTTAATGTCAGTTATGGTGTTCATGGCCATTTCCTTTTCCGATTGAGTCACCGATTGTCTATTGCCGGGACATGTGAAGGAGATGGATGAAGTTATGGAGAGTTTTCCTATAATGGTTGGTATTGTTTGTAGTGGTCTGTTTCTGGTTTTCCATAGTAATCGATATGCATGGCTGCTTGAAATTAGTGTTTCCTTCTTTTTATAATTCTGTTGTTTGTTTTTAAAAATTTGTTAAATGTTGTCACTTGTTTGGAATAATATATATGACAAATATCTTATCCGTTAATTTGGCATTTTTTCCCTTGTTAGAACCCGAATTAAACACAAATTGCCGTTTTATTCCCCAACCTTTTTGGAAACGGCGAGCTAAACCTAAGGCCAAATAACCAGTCGGCTCTGCTCCTCACTCATCACATCAACCGCCGGCTCACCTCAACCACCGGTCATCATCTTCATCGAAGCTGACTCAAACTCAAAGAGGCTTGGCTGCTGCTGCAATTGGACCCAACGCAATCAGGTTAGCTGACTCAATGCTTCTATTTTCTTCTATTTTCATTTCTGGAATCATCTGTTCCTCTTGTGTTCTCATTTTAGCTTTTCAATTTCTCTGGTTTTGAAATCTATATGAATGTTTGTGGATGAACCCTTTTATTTTCTTTTGCCGATTTGTCATCTCATTTTGATACTCAAGTGTCATTTCTTAAGTTTGTTGCTTTATCTTTTGGTGTAAAAACGTTCAGTGAAGCTTTGTTTATATTTTGAGCTAATCTATGTTCAGTGTTTTGAAACTTTGTTTATTTCATTCGATTTTACAGATGATGAAATCTACGTTTATTTGACTTGTTCTGTTTTTTCTTCAATTCAAGATCTGTTTTTCATGGCTAAAGACTTGATTTTAAATATTTGATTCCAATTTGCTTAGTGCTTGAGAATGAAATTACTGCTGTCTAAAAATGGTGGTAATCTGCACTGAGTAGCTTGCGAACAGCTCGGCTCTTTACACATTTTTTCGAGCTAAGCTGAACATTGGCCTGCTCGAGTTCGGCTCATTAATTAAACAAGCTTGGATTTCCAGCTCGTTCTTGGTTCGTTTGCTTATCGATCGAGCTTTTATCTAGCGAACACCTAGTGGCTCGTGAACAGCTCGGCTCATTTGCAGTCCTAGTTTTAATCCCTTATTTTTCCTTTCTTGCTCTCTCACTCTGTCTCCCTCTCTCTCAAACATCAACTCCACAATTTCTTTGAAAAGTTTCTCTTTGTTGTCAACGTTTTTAAAATATCTATCTTACTAATGGCAAGTCTCTGAACTAATTAAGAATATGGAAGCACTGTCGTTTGATTTGGCTGAACAATACTGATTTCTCTGTTTAATTCATATTGCAGGCATTCGTCTGACAATTCACATTTAGCACTTCAGTGAATTGTTGGGACAGTTGTGTAGCGTTTTGATTCTGTCTTTTCTCATAAATTTTTGTTTGTGAACTGACATGTTTGGTAATTTACCTGTATACAGATGTGGAGATCAGTAGCCATTTCTTTTGTTGTGAGTATCTGTCTTTGCTTTTCTGATGTTCTTTTCTAGAGTTTTATTTTTGTCACCGATTCTGAATTTGATTTACAGGATGGGAGATTCCGTTCAATTCGGCCAAAATGTCCCAATTTCAGCTACAGTACATATACAAATACAATAATGCAACATAAAATTTCTGGGTCTACTTCACTTTTACAGGTACATATGGTTGCTTTTGTTATGAAATTGATAGTTTCAATAATTTGTTTTGGCTCCTTGAATGGATAGACAATGTTATGCAAGTGCATTTCACTTTTCATATCATGTTTTTTTTATTCTGAAACAAATATTCACAGAAGAATTTCAGAGGTTCTCTATGAACCCTTACCCTCCTAGTATTGTTAGAAACATCAAGACCGACCATCCAAGCATCTTTTTGATGAATTAAGTTACCACTTTTAGTCTTGTTTATTATTTATTACTATTTTTAGTCGAAGTAGGAAACATTCTTCATTTCTTTAGTTTTATTCATTTTATTAGATCCCTTTTTTTTTGTAGAAGATGCTTTTGCCCCTATTGAATACATTTCATTAGATTGCAATGGAATAAGGTCAAAGGAGCATGGCAAAGGGTAGATGGGTTAGTATTTCATGATGGATAAGAAGACATAATTTCATAGCCAAATCAGTAGATTTGCAAACTGATCATAGTCATAAAAGGCTATAGGCAGTGCTCAAATGCCTCTTGTCAGTGAAGTTAATGTACTTCTTGTGGGCGACGAAGCCAAGTTGAGATCTTGCTGTCTCTGGTTGTATTTTCCAATGGTATCAAATGTGCCGATTTTAATTCCTAGCGCACATCCTGTTTGATTCTGAACAGAAAGAAATTGATCTAGTGTCAGTCTATTGTGTTAGGAATGAAAATCAACCGGTTATGAGTGGATGTTGTCTAAAATTGATAGAAACCTATACTGTAGGACTAAATCACTTCTTGGATGGAGTTTTCTGAACTTCATGAATAGATTTCTCTATTTAAGTATTGATAAAGCTTTCTGTTTGGTGGACTTTGTTGTAAGGACCACAAAAATGAAGGTGCATGTAAGAATATTCAAGCATAGTAAATTGCACAGAATCATGTTAAAAATATTTAGATATTTATAGACTACCACAACATGGAGAGATTTTGCATATTTTCTGGGAATAAATGCTAGTAATAGAAGGACTGCAAAGAAATTAAGAGGAGATTTCATTTTTTCATTATTTCCCATAAATATTCAACAATATGATACTTTTGGATTCTTTTAATTAATACCTCTCGCTTTTTTAGGCAATTAGGTTCATATTTCTGTGATATTAAGTAGTCAAATTTTTTTAAGATTGTCATTTAGGATGACAAGTTATAACTTTGTAATTTATGCTGCTAAATCAAATGGATTCATAGTGGTCAATTTTCTTGTGCAATTCTAGGATCATGTTGATCATAAAGCTACTGCATCTGGAAATTCAGTCCAGGATGTTGGTGGAATGCAGAAATACCATATTGGGGAGAATGTTTCTAGGAAGGACAAGATCGATTTCCTTATACGAACGGTATGCATATGCAAGTAAGTATACAAGATTTGTGTCAAATAATTATGTAATCCAAAATATCAACTTAGATCCTTTGGTTGCATTCGGTTCTGGTGAAAGTCACGTTGGCTGTCCTGTCAGGCATTGTTCTTCTCCCAAAATTTCTTTTTTTTCCTAATGATGCTAGATTTTATATTTGCTCTGTATTCGTTGGTTGGCTCCCACATGTCTATATCTTTTATAATGAGTCATTTATTAGTTATGTTGCAAGTGCAATTTTTGAGTAAGAATTTTTTTAGATAATTATTTACTTCGAATATGACTTTTCTTTCCTATAATGGAAATATGAGAATTGGTCTTTGAATTTTATATTCCCCTTCCCAAAGCAAAGACTGATTGATAAGCTGGTGACAACTTTTGTGCAGCTTCATGATCTCAATGACAGTAGAGAAGCTGTGTACTGTGCTCTTGATGCCTGGGTTGCATGGGAGCACCAGTTTCCTATTGCATCAATTAATAGAGTTTTGCTCACTCTTGAAAAGGAACAGCAGTGGCACAGAGTTATTCAGGTTTCTTTTTCTTTCTTTTTGTATGTTTGTATTTGTGTGGCTGCATGAACATTTCTTTCTTTCTAGTTTTTCATGGTTAAGTGTGAAATGTGAGAAAGAAGGAAATCACAGCAATGGAAGGAGAATATAGTATGGTATCCTAAACTCAGCACAGAGCATCATGTTCCCAAAAAGAAAAAGACCAATACAGAAGCTTATACCTGTTGAGCCAAAAAAACATGTGATTTTTTTTTTTTTTCTGAAGGTTTCAAAGCGCCAGATAAAACCTTGCAAGCCATATTTATTTTTTCAAAATCATTTGAATATAATTGGCTTGTTTTATGTTTGTTTATTTTGAAAATATCTCATCCACATAATAAAACAGCAGAGAGAAGAATTCCACTAATTCTTAGCATCTTATGAAAGCATCAGATACACTCCCTTTTAAATGAAAAAAAGGAAAAGAAAAATAAAAAAAATAGATTTGACATATTCTCCTACAAATTTTAGCATATGTATGAACTTTTTAGATTAAAGTTTAAGGACCACTTCAAGATAAGTACAGAACATGAATGGTGCTGGGTTAATGTATATCAATTGAAATTGATAAACTAAATATGTGATAGCTTATAAAGTCCGTATTGATGAATTGTTAGAGTTGCTTGTGCTAAAAAATACACCTTTTTTTTCTTCTTACATTCTACTTGTGTCTATGCACATCATGCTTTTAAAGGGCTTCACCAAGTCGTCTTAAGTCTGAACATTCCCTGAGAGAATATTACATCATATCTCAATTGATTGAGAGAAATAAAATAATGTTGCTAATGTAAGGATGATACTAGTAAAATTCCTGTGAAGACAACAGTCTTAGTGGCATGCAAATAGAAATTGTGGTCATAGGTAATGATAGAGGTACAATGATATAAACATGATAGAACAACAACAACAACAACAATAATAATTGATGTCTCGACTTGTTAATGCTGCTATTCTTAAAATGTAAGGTAAGATAAAAAAAGCATTTGTTAATGATAGGAATATATGATGCTCATCTTATTGTAATTTGCTTTTAGCTTTGTTCGCCTCTAGGTAATCAAATGGATCCTGAGTAAGGGACAGGGAAATACAATGGGAACATATTTTCAGCTAATACGGGCTTTAGATATGGACCATAGAGCAGAGGAAGCACAGTCGATTTGGTCGAAGAAAATTGGAACAGATCTTCACTCAGTTCCGTGGCAATTATGCAAACTCATGATATCTGTATACTACAGAAACAACATGCTAGAAAGCCTTGTAAAGGTATGCTCTAATCACGCTTTCTAAGATAACTTGTCTGCCTTGTCATGTCTTTGGTATGGTTTTATTTAATTTGTGCTTATTCACATGTTGTGCCATTCAGAATATTTTCCAGATTTTCATACTATTACTGGTAAATGCATGAAGCTATGATATTTGGTTCAAACTATAAAATTTATTAGGAATCAGCCGTATTGAAAATATTTGTGAAAGTCGCTAAATTTCTACAATTAGTCCATTGGTTAAAATATTCTCTTGGTATGGTAGGAAATTGAGATATTTTATTTGAAGTTACAACTGAAGAATGGAAAAGAACATTAACATTAGGCAATATAAATGAAGAAGTTGCTTTTGCATTGCAGCTAGCTCATACCTTAAAAAGAGGAAATTGCAAAGGAGAACTTGGAAATCAAAAAGAGAGAAGACAATAGTTTGAAATGTAATTTAATCTCCAGTAGGTTATAAATATAGAAACTAGAAACGAGTGGGAGTAAAAACTGGACCTCATGGATTTAAAAAAAAATTTGTTGTCTCCATTGAGTTATACATGTCAGCTTCGTAGTGATGGTTAACCCAAATATGATACGAGTCATTTTGCTGTTACATAATTTAGAGTTTGTTATTTAGTTATTGTGAGTTTAAATTTAGGAGCACTGAAGTGCATTAATGTTAAGTTTATGTACCATAATACCATGAATGAAATTAACCTGTTTTTTAAAAATGTTAGCAGATAGTTGCCAAATGTTGGTGATTTTTACATGGTTTTAGATCATTGTAATTAAACTGCTGTAAAAAATTTTAATCATGTCAATTTTCTTTCATATTGTGTGGACTAAACTTTTTGTGATCTCATTACTTGGATGTTATAGCTTTTTAAGGACTTGGAAGCTTTTGGCCGCAAACCTCCAGAAAAATCAATTGTGCAGAAAGTGGCAAATGCATATGAGATGTTGGGTAGGCTCGAGGAGAA
>CATIWJ010255524.1:0-39764 GCA_949640765.1 Croton laevigatus | reverse complement strand
GAAGGGGGCTCTGTCTAGGACGAGTCTGCCTATTTAATTAAGAGGAGGCTCTGTCAAGGACGAGTCTGCCTTTGTTTACTATCGCATCTCAACCCGTGACTCGATCCTACGCTAAGGACCATAACAACTTGGTATCAGAGCCTGAAGTCATGGGTGATGCCTTTGTTTACTATCGCATCTCAACCCGTGACTCGATCCTACGCTAAGGACCATAACACATCCTACTTGGATTCATTGCATTTTCTATGATGTTCTTATGTAATCTTATGGAAGGTTCAGATTATGCACCTAACCTCACTGGCCCTCTTTCTTACAGGTTTGATAGGAAACTAAAGAATACATCTGATCACCTACTCTTTAGCAGGTATTGTTCCTCTACCTTTTTATCATCAGTTCTGTTAGGTGGAGAGAAATTTCTTGTTCATGATGTGACTTATGATACAGTAGTTGTCCTAAGGGTGATCTTTTTTCAAACTAGCATCTATGGCCCTTTCAAAAGAGCCCTTTTTTTACTAATTGCATCTTCTTCTCTGGATATGCAGAAGTCCCGTTCTGAGTGTTTATGCTGACATGTCGATGACGTGCAAGGTAAAACTGGTGTTAATGTTTTTCATAGCAAGCTCATGCAAGTTTGCAATCGCTAGTGCTGATATATTTTTCATGTGGACGGTTTTCATTGAAAAATTATAATTTATTTATAACTATCATGGATTTCAGACGTTAAGCCAAGTTAATTCCTACATCCTGACTAGAAAACGGGCCATCCATATTTATGTGATGTGATAACAAGAACAACAGAAATGGGATATGGATGTTTTTTGGTTAACTTTTTTTTCACAATATCATGTTAAGCAGGAATACTATAATCCAAATCAGTCCATGCTGGAGTTAGTTTTTGCACCTGCGGAAGAATGGATTTCACGCACCGACTCAGAAATCATTGATGCTACAATGAAGGAACTTGCAAAACTCTTTCCTGATGAAATAGCTGCAGATCAGAGCAAAGCGAAAATTTTAAAGTACCGTGTTGTTAAAACTCCTAGGTACATTTTGTTTAAGCAACCCTGGGTATTTGGCATTGCATTGTCCTGGATCATTAAATCTTCTTTTGCCTTACCTTTACTCAGGTCTGTTTACAAGAATGTTCCGAATTGTGAACCTTGTCGCCCCTTGCAAAGATCTCCTGTGGAAGGCTTTTACTTAGCTGGTGATTACACAAAACAAAAATATTTGGCTTCAATGGAGGGTGCTGTTCTATCTGGAAAACTTTGTGCGCAGGCCATTGTACAGGTATTTAATGCTTGAACTCGACTTCTCATTGAATAATGTTTTATTAGTTAGATTTCTTTTTTAACAAAAATTGTAATGGCCATGAAAAAGTCTAAGATAGAAGAAATAAATGACTCTGCTTTTTGCTAGACGCTACTGCTATCTGCTATTCGTAATGGGGACTCAAATTCATATAATCGGCAATACATTTCACTCTTAAAATGTTTGACAACAGTCCTAACTTTGTCCCATATCATAATTCATAAATAATAAAGAAAGAAACGGAAAATTGAAACTTGTGCCAAAATTATGTTGTAAATCACTACTTTTATGTGTGATTTTATGCAGGATTATGAGTTGCTTGCTGCTGGACAGCAGAAAGAATTGACTGATGCAACCATCAGTTAAAAATGTAAGCAAAACTTTTAAAGGGGACAATAATTTCCGTCCTTTATTCAAAATTATCTAATGAGTCGTTAGAATTAGATGATTACAAGTCAAAATTGTTGAAATGCATTATGCTACAATTGGAAAAGATCTTTGAAAGATATGGCTGGCCAGAAGCTTATGGATTCGGTCAATCATACAATTGTCACACTTGAGCCATAGATGAAGTGCAAGTGATCACCGCAGTATATATATTGTCATCTTTATATTGTGTGTATATGTATAGATATCAGTGAGAGAGTTCTTTATATACTCTTATTTGCCAGATCATATGCTGCAAATCTTTTTTTTTTTGTTTTTTCCAATATGCTGCAAATCTCAGTTATTACTACACTTCAATATCTAGTGTTAGTTTATTCTTTTTGTTTTGTTATTTTTTTCTTTTTTAGCATAGGTGTCAGGAGGATGTGGATAGGGGGATTCGAATTCAATCCTCAAGACTTGAAAGCAAAGGTCTTTCCACCTCTTCTGGCTCTCCTTCCACCCCAACTTATTCTTTTTGCGGTCAAAACTAAGGAATTGATCATTACATTTTTTTAAGCTAGGGCAAAATAAATTTTTGTCCACATGTTTTTTTAATTATTCTCTATTTTAAAAAATAGATTAATTTGTCTCTCCGTTAAACAATATTGTACCTTTGTTAATTTTGGCGTTAGTTAACTTTGAAAACGCCAAAATAACCTGGTTTAATTTTTTCATTAATTCCAAATATACTCTTTTTGATAATGCCACTGCATGGTTTTGTTACTCGGTATTAACTCCCCCAAATTGAAATCGGCAAAGTTAGGGTTTACGAAATATCTTCATGAAGGCATTTTCATTCTTTTTGCACAGTTTGGCAATTTCACCATTGGGTTCACCTGCACTGTCTTTGCAGTAATCTCCCCCAACTGTTTGCTAGTCAAACTCAAATTACACGTTTATGCTGGCTTGCTATGCTTTGCAGAGTAAGTTTTGGTTCTCTGAACTTCAAATAATTGGTATTTGATCCTTGATGAGAGTGAAAATTGGTCGTATGTAATACACACGTGGCAGGAGAGACAAGTGTGTGAATGGATTTCATTTTCCACCTCCGACCAGGTATAACTTTCCACCAAAAATAACGGACTTCAATTTTTGGCAGTGAATGGAGTAAACAAGGGTTCCATTGAAACCGTCTTTTACAAGGATTCTAACTACAGTCTTATTTTTCATAAGTCATTCACCATTTGACTGGAAAGTGGAATAAATCGTTCGGTCTCTGTATTTACTATCCATTGGAAAACGCCATTGGAATGTCTGAGCGTTTATACTAGAACGAAGAGCTCGTCAAGGTGATTCAGAAGATGCTTTCACACTCCAGCCAATCATCAAAAGATCTTGATTTTTGTGCTTGAAATTTTAAGGTCATGTGACCCAAATTCCAACCCACGGATTTTTTCTTCTCCAACCAATGAATGGCATTGCAAGACTCGTCGTGTCCTGAGAAATCCCGTGGTTCATTCAACCAGTCATTGGAGACTACGATTTCACCAGTTAAAGTTTCAATTTACCGAAGTGTTATTTCCTCGCGAATTCTGGCTAGTTCTGGTAATCATCGACTATTCTTAAGTTTGGAAGGTCACCGATCTTTGGGCTTTTGTTCGATAATGGCAGGTTGGCCAGATCTACTGTGTTTTGGGCTAGGGTGAGATTGCAAAAAGTAGCTTCTTGTTTGTTTATAAAATAATCATTGGAAGTTTTTTCAGTTAAATCATTTTTGGGTAAAATTAAAAAAATTAATTCGTCCTAACACCTACCACACACTTATTAGCATGTAATTTCAAACTCTCAATTTTTTCCAATTTGTGAAATTAGTAAGGCATAAAAAGAGCAGTCAATCAGTTCTCAGATTTCACAGAACATCATCACTACAATTAACAATCTAGTAACTGCATATTATGGATAACAAAGAATTGGCAAATCATGAACTCAATTTCATAATTAAATGGGTTACCGCTAAAGCAGCATATGAATTATAGCTCATCCCTTCTATTACTAATCTTTCCATAGAAGGAAAATTTCAGAAGAAAAACAATCCAACAAAATGGTCCAAGTTCTATAAAAAAAAATTCAGTTCTCAGCAATAGATACAAAGTAGAGATGAGAAGAGATACCTTCTTCATTGGAGAGTGCCCACAACTGCTACCAGAAGGAGAGACGGCCAATTTGAACTCTGATGGTCTCCAAAAGCGGACAGATTAGACGGGCGATCTCTATCCGTTGATGACCGACAGCGATGATAGGAAGCAGCAGAGGAGGGAGAGGAGAGAGCTCAAAGCCAACAGATTCTGGTCTTCCGTTTGAGTGAGCGCCGGTCGAAATCAGTGAAGAGAATCGCCAAAGAAAAGCAAAGTGGCCTCTGTGTGCGGGAAATGTGAATTAGCGAAGAAGAGAAATAAACCCTTTCCGTTCAATTGGGAATAACGTCAATTCGCCGTTTAAATCGTAATTTCTGCCGTATTATCCGTTATTTCGGCTCAAAATGTTTTTAACGGCAAATTGCTAACATCGCGGCTGTTTCCAAAACCATGAATGGTAACGAGGTTGAGGACGGCTTCCGCATCCGCACCGTATTCCGTCCAGTTTTGGGGGCAGAGTTTTTTTTTTTTTAATTTTTATTTAATTTTTTAACATAAATATACAAAAATTCATTAAAAAAGTAAGAATAATAAAATGTTCATAAAAACTTTCACAAATCTTAGGCGGATGGTCTAACTATATATCATAATGAAATTATATATCATATTAAATTTTAATTAATATCGGAAGTGGGATATTGTCACACAAACACAAATCTCTCCGGCTGGCTATCATGACCCAACTCGGGGCCACGATGGACGAGCAGTAAGATCGAAGTCTAACCATACAAGCCTGTAAAATGATTTACTTAACTGCTTTTATCAACTACTTAGGCCCAAATATACTAGTCTAAAATAGTTAACTCAAGTTGATTAAGTAGTTAGATAGTCTAATTTATATATCATATCCGATGTGGGATCTTACAAATATCAACAAAAATATAAAAGTAGAAATCAATGGAAAACTCTTTTAAAAAAAATTATCAATGAAAAAGGAAAAATTATGAAATAAAAAAGATTTTTGGTAGACTTTTAATTAAAAATAAATAATAAATGACCAGATCATGATTTGGTCATTTTTGTCGAAAGAATGAGGGAGGTCCGGTATGGAGGTTGTACCTCTATTATCATCACCGTCGCATAAGAAGCAAAACTAGTTGAAAAAATATGAAAATGTGTTGGAACAAGTGGAAGAGATAGAATTGCTGGCTACGCTTTGCACGCCTCCACTTCCTCTACGCTGATCGTGCATCCGTAACTCGCACACCATTGGATAGATCATCCTCCTCCGAGGAACTTATAGGTACTGATTTCATCACCATTCATTGTGTTATTTTCCGGAATTGCAAAATCAAAAACTTCGAACCAAAAATCCACTAGGCTATCGACATGTTTTCTACCCACTCTGTGAGGTTTCGATGGCGATGAAGACACCATTAGCTCCTCTGTGTCAAGCTCATCCTTTTGGTAGGAAGATCCACAGCAATCACCGCCATTTTTGTGATCGGTAAATGATGGAGGCTAACAGTTCTATTTGAGTTTCGATTTTTGGAGGAAAGATTAAGATACTTTTGAGGAATTTACAAAATAATCCCTAAAGTTTTTTAAAAATTTTAAATAAGTCAAATTGCTTTGAGATTTTTATAAAAGGAATCATGAAAGTTTAAAAATTTTTTTCAAATAAGTCTACATTCTAGTAAATTGGAAAGAGGAGAGGAAATTATAGGTGTATTCATAAAAATTTAATTCGTTACATCAGTCTGTAACAGGCTAGTGACCTACTAACCAACTAAAATTCCTTACGTGCAAATTTATGAGAAATTCATGAAATTTTAAGTAAGAAATTGAACTTTAGGTACTATAAAATAGGGCTGTAAACGAGTCGAGTTGAGCCGAATAATGCGTAGCTTGAGCTCGGCTCATTAGATTTTTTTGGAGCTCGTCTCGAGCTCGATTATACTTTCAAAACAAAAGCTCGAGCTCCACTATATATTATTTTTAGAAGCTAGAGCTCGGCTTGTACAAGCTCTATTTTTCATTGGGTTACATTGAGCTCGTAAATTAGCTAGAAAATTTTATCAAAACTTGAGATCGGCTTGTTAAAAGCTCAAATTTTGTATGTTTAAATTGTGCTCGAGCTCACTAAATATGGAATAAAAATTACAAGTTCTTTTTGAGGAATATGAAAATTACATATTTCAATATATATTGTCCAACAACATAAAATATACATTTTTTTTAACAGAATAGCATAAAATACATAACTAACAAAAAAATTCATACAAAATAAAAATACATATTTTTTAAAATAAATCATTCACATAAAACAAACAACAAATTGAATTGTTGATCTTCATTGCTTGCAGCCAGCATTCACAAAAAGAAAAAAAAATTTAACATCAATAAGGTTACAAGACGAGTCAAAATAGAAACAACTAAAAACTTAAATTCTTCACAAGCAATTTCAAAAGAAGTGCAGAAATTACCATTTTCAAACAAAATAAAAATATGAGCTTACAGAAGCAAAAGAAGTGCATATCTACTAACAAGAACCTGAAATTATTAGAAAAAAAATTTCAGAAACAGTATATACTTATCAAATTCCGAACAATACTAAAAAAAAAAAAATACTTGCTTACCTAAACATCGGAGTGAAAGTTGAAAATGAAAGAGAGGGTCGTCGATTTGAGAGGACAGAGATAAGGAGTTTGAAAAAAAAAGGCTGAAGTGGTTGTTAATGGCGTTTCTCATGACCTTTCATCACTTCTTTCATCGAAAGAAAGAGACCTTCTGATTCACAACAACGATGATAAGGAAATCTTCGCGACTTCCAGGGAAAAATACTTATTACAAAATAAAATAGTTCTTAAAGACATGGTCGAGAAGGAAGGAGAGAATATGAGACTATTTTGTATTATTACCAAATAAAATAGTCCTTAAAATTTACAAACTAACTCGTTAAGAGTCAAAATTAAATTACTTTAAAGTGCGTAATCTTTCAAAGTTTATTCAATTTTAGACAAACTTTTTGCTTAGGATTTTTTCCCAAAATTTAGGGTGATATTTGGACAAAATTTATTTTAGGGTGAAAAAACAAATTTGCGCAAAGTTTAGGGCGAACTTATTTTTTTGGCAATTTTTTTTTTAAGCGTGTTTGTGACGTTTCCCAAAGAAAAACAGCGAAATGAGAACCCCACCCCCGCCTTTTCTCCGATAGAACTTTGCTGGGCGTCACTACTAGCGAGTGGCGGAAATTAACTCTGGTGCGATACAAAATCATCTTCCGAAACTGTGTAACACTTCTTCTATCCCACAGGTCCGTCTACTTTCTCCATAAACCCTAATTTTTTTTTTTGTTACTCATTTCTTAGCTTAATTATCTTACGTAAGGCTAAGTCCCTTTTTTCGAGTTTGAAACCTTTTAATCACGAGCTAATCGATCAAAATTCTTCCCTTTTTTGAATATTTCCAATTCTTTTTGTATTGCATTGTGATACGGTGATGGTTAGAGATGAAGAAATTTGATTTATAATACTTGTACGTGAAGCTCTATTTACGGGCTACTTTCTGATGGTATTTTCATGCTTGGCTTATTTATGTACGTAATCCTATTTTCATATGATGAAAGGAATTTGTTTATGCAGGAAAACCCAATTGCCGTTACCTTGTTCATTTTGTGGCATTATGGATGTGAATAAGCGAAGACTTTTTAAGAAACCCCAAGCCCATCAATTCAAGCGAAAAGGAGTCAGCAGAAAAGAAAGGTGGAACAATGCTAGTCGTGAAGAATCTTCAAGGAATTCACTTCCTGTTGTTGACACTGTTTATCGCATACTCTGTCCTTCAAGAAAAATTGGGGGTGTTATCGGAAAGGGTGGAAGCATAGTTAAAGCACTGAGGGAAGAGACACAGGCAAAGATTACGGTTGCTGATCCAGTTCATGGTTCAGATGAGAGGGTGATCATCATTTATAGTTCTCCTGAAAAAAATTCGAGAACGCAAAATAATGAAGAGGATTCAACCATGAAGAGTGAACAGGAGGCAATGGAGCTTCACTGTGCTGCTCAGGATGCACTCTTGAAAGTTCATGAAAGGATTGTTGAGGAAGATCTCTTTGGTGGAACAACGTCTGGTGATGATAATGAGACCAATGTTGTCACTGCACGGCTTCTAGTTCCAAACAACATGGTAGGATGTCTTTTAGGCAGGCGCGGAGATGTCATCCAAAGATTGCGAAGTGAGACGGGCGCAAGCATTCGTGTTCTTCCTGCAGATCATCTTCCTGTGTGTGCTTTGAGTACTGACGAGTTAGTTCAGGTACTGTCTAGCCTCTCTGGTTTTTTATTTGTTTTACTAGATGTTGGCTTATGGAATGTTTATGTTTGTAATTTGTTTTAAGTACAGCCAACCAATAATCATTTTATTCTTCCCCACTAGTTTCCAATTGCAAGCATTTCTTATTACTAATTGAGAGAACTTTTGGCCTGATAGGATTTGCACATAGAAGCAGGCATTTTCACCAAAATATTTAATGGCTCTTTTATATTTTTATGGTCTTAAATTACCAATTATTTTAAGAGTATTCAAAATTTTAGGATGCACTTAGGCATACTGGCATTATATAGTTGTTTTAATATTTCATATAATGTTCAATATATGGAGTGGCTTTTGTGAGTTTTAAATCGATTAAATCCCCTCTCCCCAAGCTACTTGCTCTACATAGTGACGCCTGAACAATTTGGGTAGACACATGGAAAAACTAGGGACAGGTAGCATGTTGAAAGCTCAGCTTATCTGGTTTCTAAACTTCTTTTCTTATGGAAACACCTTGAATTGTTTGAATAGGCTGGTTAGTTGGTGTGTTTGTCAATCCAATTATAGTTCAGACGTGTGGGTGACCTAAGTCAGGGAGATGTGGTAGTTTGACAATCTGCCTTAACTGTAAAACCTTAATGCAGCTAGCATAGGTGTTTAACTTACAATAATAAAACTCTTCTTGCAATTTTAGAAAGTATAAAGACAAGGAGTAAACTAAATTTACTGTGTCTTCAGTCTGTCAAGTAACAACGTCACATTTATTCATCTAAGCTTTATTGTATTTTTATCAATTGTTTAGGGGAGAATTACTTTCAGTACCCTTGGTCATATGCTAATTTGATCTTAGGTCCTCTTGCTTTGACAAATATATTCACGGGTCCTTATATATATATATTTTTCAATTATGACCTTTTCCATCCATCACACTGTTAACTCATATGAAAAAGACTAAAATAAAATACCTTTTTATTTTGTGTTCTAATTACATTATATTAAAAATTGTTATATATTTTAATACACACATTATTGCCATCCTTCCTTTCTCTTCTCGATCCTTCCAATCCAGAAACAGCAACAATTAAAATCAAACTCAATTATTTTTTCATTGCAATAAATAATGACTCTTAACAATTTAAAAATCAAAATAATAGTAGCTAATTACCTTTATCAACAACAATCACAATTCAACTTCTTGCATTTGTGGGTTCTCCTAGATGACCAAAGAACGCCATTTTAGCTATTTAAAAGAAGAAGAGTACCTTGGTTCGTGAAATTTAGAACTCCATTCTTATCAAGAATGAGACTTTCCCTCTTCACAACCCAAACAGCAGTTCCTGTAGATGCTACCTGGAGTAAGGAATCCAAGTTCATATGTTTGCCCGTTTGAAATTATTGTTTCCAGTTTGTTGTATCTTCCTTTTCATGGCCGCCGATTGCCGAAATCGACATAACATTTTCTTTCTTTGCGTGCCATGCTCGTGAATGTGTTCGTTTTTCATCTACCGCTGCAAATCAACTCCGACTGCCGGGATTTCTAATCATTAGAGGGGTATTTTTGTATTATCATAAAAAATATAATTAAATTTGTTGACTTTAAGTTGTGTCTGACAGAAGAAACTGAAAAAATAGAAAGAAGGACATGAGAGTATAATGGACTAAAAACACAAGGACCTAAGAGTAGAGTAGCATGTAACTGAGGGACCTGAAGGTAATTCTCCCATTTTTGAGAGATACAATTAATATTAAAATTAGTCGCCATTATGATTTTTCTTTATGTTTACTTAAAATATACAATAAGGGTACCGTATAGCATTTGAGACACTTATTCAATGTGCATTGAGCCTGACCTTGATACTATTAGGCTCAATGTTTGGCAGTTGCTTTTGCATGAGAAGCTCATTTTGTATTAGGAATGTTAATAAAGCTAACATTAATATTAATTTTCACCCTATGATTGCTGGATGGATGCATTTCTAATCATTTTCATAGCTTCATATCTGTATTAGCATATATAGCAAAGGTGATATGTCCTAAGATAGATATTGGAGAAGGTAGGTTGTATCCTGGGAAGTTTCTTTCTCAAACCCCCCCCCAAAAAAAAAAAAAGTGTGGTTCTTAGCCAAGTTCTTGGCATTGATTCTTTGCTCCTACACTTAGTGGACAATATTGGTAAGATGCCGACGGAAGAGTTTAGAAATGCTGTCCCTAGAGATTTGAGAAGATGACCCTTATTGAAGACTTCAGAGCCTGTCGTGTACCTGTACAAATTCTGTCTCTATTCCATTTCATCACTTGATAACCTGTCCATGGACTATTAGTTGCTTAGCATTGCCTGCCAGTTACTTATCACCTTGCAAGTAAGCCACATGGTAGATTTCTGGAGACTATTTGCCAACATTTGAGTCTGTGTATCGAGAATAACTTCTGTATGATATGATTGTGTTTAAGTTTGGAGGTTGCTGAGAAAAAAGTGTTGGAAAGAGTAAAAAACCCATAAAAGAGTGAAGACAGGTTTTAACTTTTCCTTCTATGCTGTATGCTTTATGTTGTTGATGTGTTGACCACAATTGTGTCCACTATTCCATTTGGAGCCCTGGACCTTCAAGTAGTTCTAGAAGTAATTGAAATATCCTTTGTCTCTATGCTTTCTGTTGCCAACTGCAATATTATGAATTAAAGAAGAGCTTCCAGCTATTGCTTATTGATGCCTGTATTTAATCATATGAGACAAGATACTGAAATATTCTTTCACAGGATTGTATGAAAATTAACTCACTTTTTTCTACTCAAGGAAAAGGCAATGGCTGAAATGCTGAGGATGCTTGAAATCATTAGCCTGGCAGACAATTATTGTCATGCCTTTTTTTTTTCACTTATCCACTTGACCCAATAGTTGAATGGGGGTATGATTATTATTTCTCATGTACGACTGCTGTAAGTTAGAGATTGTCAAGCAAAACTGCAGATAAGATCTGAAAGTGATCCATTGAATTTGACATGTCTATTCTGACCAATTGATCATGGAACATGTTAATTTTATTTCTCTTCCTCAAGACCTTTGGCATTAGCCTCTTTATTGTTTGGTTTCTAGTGATTTGAAAGTAGTATTGAATTTCTCATTCAGCTTAACCTTGTGAATCAGCTTGGTGGGATGCATGTCCTCTTGTTTAGACAGGTCTTCTTCAGATGTTTGCTTGCTTCTCATGACAAGTTGATATATGCGCTGGCCTGACCATTAAGTTTTAAAGGAGTGACGACCAATTTCACAGCTGAGCTGATATGATCTTTTTGACTGATGTACTATGCATTGGAAGGAGGGTTCTAGTATCAAGTTTGAGAGACGTGAATGCACCTGAAAGAACCAAGCATACCTCAATTAAGATGGTCAATATGAAGGATGGGACGTAGCAAGCAGAAGAGGTGGGTGGAGTGACATATGCTCATTGTATATATTAGGTGGCAGGCAATTCATCCAGTGGTTAGGAAATAAGTGTAGTTTGATACTTTGATTGAAGGACCACTAGTTTACCATCTCTTTTCTCTTTGCCATATTATTTCTTCTTATTCCAACTTTCTTTTTGTTCCATTTTTATAGACTGATATTTCCTGATAGTTTTATGATAGGTTGCCAATGGTTTCTGGTGCTTACTCTCTCCCTTCTATTGCCAATATCAGTTACGATTATAGTTAGATTGGACTTTCGAATTGGACCACCCTTACCTCATTGTTAGATATGCTAAGCATTACAAAGTAGTAGTGACACGTACTGACTTTAGCTCTATCTCATTTTCGAGTCGAATTAGGATTCCCAGCAATCTGGATTCATTTGGTGCTGTAAAGGATTACAGCAATTGAGTATCTAAGCATATAGAACTTATTCAACTCCTATTTGCACCAAGTGAATACTTAGGAAGATAATACTCATTCAACTAGTATTTCACTACCTGTGCCTCTTCTGAGTTCCAATATCTCATTGCTGGTTGACTACTAATTTTATATTATTGCATGTGTTTGAATATGTGTAAGCATATCCGTCCTGTTTGGTCTTCAAGGGCATAAACACACATTGTAAATAAATCTAATAGCTACATTGATGAATTGACGCTATGATGCTTTTCTTCACTGTAGTTTCGCTTGTTTGTGATATTTTGTTACCTTGTGTTGCATGTGAGTAAAAATCTTGTCTTGGAACAAAATATATCTTGCAGCTACTCCAACAAAAGTAATTTTCGAAGGTATATTTCAGATATCTGCAAAGCCTGATGTGGCAAAGAGGGCTCTCTATGAAGTATCCACTTTACTGCATCAAAATCCCCGTAAAGACAGACCTCCAATTATGCCTATGCCTTATGGTGGACAAAGTTTTCATGCTCCTGGTGGTCCCATGAAAACTATACATCCAACAGAAACTCCTGCATGGACTAATCAGAATTCTTCTTCCCACAATTTGCCTCCCATGCAATGGATAGGGGAATATGACAGGCAGCCAACTGGACTAAGGCCTGGTGGCTTTGATGGTGTTCCTCCAGGACATGGCAGAGAGCCCTCAGCTGAGTTTTCTATGAAAATTTTGTGTTCTGCTGAGAAAATTGGCGGGGTAATTGGCAAGGGAGGCTCTAATGTAAAACTGGTCCAGCAAGAGACTGGTTCTAGTATTCATGTTGAAGATGCTTTGGCTGAGGCAGATGAACGAGTGATTCGCGTCTCTGCTTTTGAGGTCTGTCTTAGTTTGCAAGAATGGCTTTGAATATCTAAACATTTGGTGGTGCCAAAGCTTGTTGTTACTGCTATAATATTACAAATTTATTATACTGTTATTGTTTTAGGGTCTTTGGAATCCAAGATCACAAACAATTGATGCAATTCTTCAGCTTCAAAATAAAACAAGTGAGTTTTCCGATAAAGGTACAATAAGTACGAGACTTCTTGTTCCATCAAGCAAGGTTGGCTGCATCCTTGGACAAGGAGGTCAAGTTATCAATGAAATGCGAAGGAGAACCCAGGCAGACATCCGTGTTTACTCCAAAGATGATAAGCCAAAGATTGCATCAGAAGATGAAGAACTTGTACAGGTGCTATGTTCGAAGGAGGCATTTAGATTTTTAGTTTGTATGCAGCAATAAATTTTAATTTATTTTATTTACTGTTTTGATCATTGTAATTTTTTTGTCCTTGCCACTATGTGCAGCTTTGATCTAATACTTCTGGCTATTTTAGATAACTGGGAATTTCGTTGTTGCCAAAGATGCTTTATCAGAGATTGCATCAAGACTAAGAGTAAGAACTCTGCGAGATGCAAATTCTGGAATGGAGAGTGGGCCTGTTGAACCTGTCCAGAGATTTGGATCACGAGGTTTGCCAGGCCGAGGGTCCCTGCCTTCTGGTTTAATGGGTGCTGGCAGTTCTGGCAGATATGAATCTACAAGGGTAATTCCATCTGCATTTTTTTCCTGCCTTTCTTTTTTCTTTTTTGGGGTTAAGTTACTCATTATGCATTGCCTGGTTAGTCTTTGTTTGTAACAAATGTGGCATCAGTTATAAGACATGGAACTGTTGAAGGTCGCAGTACCCTATTTGCAGTGATCTTAAAGTCTTAAACAGTATTGTGGTTCTATTGTGAATTAGAGATGATGGTTTCACATTAGCTGCATTCCCATATTTTTCAAGGATTTTTTTATACTAGTGTTTCTTGTAGTACTGCAATAAGTACTATGTCTTGACATATAATCTTCATTTCATCTTCTTATTGATGATAACACTATGCATAGTATTTATTAGAGCAAAATGACACCGGCTTGCTGTTCTTCCTACTTTGGCATGTCAATATGGTGATCAAGAGCCAAGTTTTAGTCTTGGTGGATTCAAAACCACTATTACTTCTTGCCCTCTTGGTGCTTGTTTTGACATTGCTGTTAATGATGTTTATATTTTATTTTACTACAGTATTGGAAACACATAAAGCATTTGTAGTGTTTATGATGTAGTATTCACTCAAAGTAGAATGAGATGCTTTGGAGGTCGTGCAATATAACACGTCACGTGAGTGTGTGAATTAAACAGATTTATTTATTTTGAAATAATTATTATCATTATTTTTTCTTTTAAATTCCGAAACTTACAATTTACAGTTATAAAATCCCAACACACGCATCGGTTTGAGGGAGTGCTGTGTTTAATGTTATTCATATGTTATTTTCCCTAACAGAAAAGAAACAATTGATCTCTCTTGTTCTCATTATTCAGAAATTCTTAAGCAAAAATTTCAAACTAGCTGTTGTCAAATTTTAGGGGCTTTGTTTTATCCTGAAAGATTATTGCCATTAACCTAACACCAATTCACAATGGGAGCAATTAATTCCTGAAAGACACTGATCTTTCATGCCTCAAAGCTAGTTTCTATACTGCACTTCCTTAACACATCCACCGCACTGGGTAGTCTCGACTATGATGGGGGGCTTGTGCTCTGTTGGCTGTGATGGAGACTTTTTCTAACTCCGAGTGAAAACTGAATACCAGCATCTTCTAGCTTGGGAGAACGCTGTAATTCAGGAGTCACCACCTGCTTTGTGCTGCTCAATTGCAATTTTGAGGAGCAGTGGTCGGCACTGATACCAATTGTTGCAAACTTGAGAGGATCAACATCCCAGAAGCTAGTCCTGGAGGGAGGCAATATAAAACCCACACTGAAATTCTATACTTTCAATGTGGGTACTTTGAATTAATTTAAAAATCGGAAGGCCAAAATGAGAAGGGCATATTTGTCATCTTACAAAAAGGGACACTTGATACTTCGAACAAATAAGCCTAGTACTTTTCTGTTTCCACCCTTCGTCTGAGAAACCTGTATTACCTTTCTCTTCCTTCCTGTTCTTATTTCACTTTGTTACTTCTGCTAGTGAATAAAGTAGCGAGGAATTGAAATTCTCTCTTTTCAATTACATTTAGTGATTAGTGAAACATGGCCTTACTGTCGATTGAGGTTCTGTAATCTGAACGTAAGGTTAATAAACTGAAATGCATATGGGTTTTTTTTAATGGCTGCTGTTCACATAATTTAAATTTGTTATCTTTTGAGAAATAGACATGATGTGTGGTATTATTATGTTGTTCTGTTTAAAATCTATTCTTGTGGTTTGCTGTTATTTGATGCATAAGCATCATCCTTGAGAAAATCGGTCTGAGATATTATTTTCCTTTTCAAAGATTGTTGCCAAGATATTTCTTGACCATGGTGACGACTCTTTGTTCTTTTTGTGAAGGATGGTAGACACAATTATGAACCTCAGACTTATCCAGTTCCTCCTACTATTGGGTACTGTTTCTATTCTAACATTTACAATTTCCAGTGCAAGTTTGAGTACTTTTACTAAGTTCTTTGCTTCCTTGCGCAGTTCCAGATACACAAATGTGAATGGTACTTTGGAGGCTAATATTTCTAATAATGGAGTCAATCCTGTTTTAGGAGCTGGGGGAGTTTCAAATTACAACGAGGTATGCTATTAAACTATCCAGCATCTGTTCTTTGCATGTTGATGTTGCAATACAGGAGACAGTTTTACCTGTATATTGAGAGCTCAGAACACGCATTGGCTTTGCATCACTTTATTGCTGAATTAGTCCTTTTGCATTATAAATCACTTAGTTTTTTTATTAGGCTGTCTCCAGATCTTCTTACTCCCACTGTCCCATGTGCACTGAGCCGTTACTCTAGCTAAGTTAGAATCGCCACAGATTCTAAATTAAACAAATCAACAAGACAACTCAGTAAATTAATAAAACATAATTTTCTTTATATGTCTGTAATAAACAGTTCTTGATAATTATTAATATCATAATTGATCAATCAAGCATTATAATTATTAATATCATAATTGATCAATTAAGCATTCCTTATAATATTTTGACAGTTGGCTTTTATCAGATTTTAATAGGGACAATTTAGTTTGAAAGAGTTAGGAGTGAGAAAATGCATTAGTTAACTTAACGGGAAAAAATTTAAATGAGCTTTTAGAATAAACGATTTATTAGGTGTCCAAATAGTTGGTGGTTGAATTTTGTTTACTGTCTATGAGGAGAGGAACCAGATAAGCTATTAGTTGATTCCTAATGGCTACTTGAACATCAAAATGAACATAATTCAAGGGAACTTTGGGTTCATGATAAAATGACCCTTTCTGGTTTTGTTCGTTCAGTCATATTACTTGATGCTGGAAATACTCGAAGATGTATATATTTGACAAAAGCTAATGTGTGGTGAAATGCACTTTGGGGTTGCCTATACGATGTTTTGAATGGGGAGGAATTAGTGATAAGGAAATAGACAGGGTTGAAGGTAGAAGATTTACTATGTGTAAGGAGAACTGCTAGAAGCCATGTGTAAAGCTGGCGGAATCATCAAAAATATTTTGCTTTAAATAACTTGGTTATTGAAATGAACTAAGTAGATGTTTTTAATTTGATTTTCAGAATAATACTATGCTATATAAATTTTACCCAATGAATTGTCCTTCAACTGTTTTCTCCAAACAATCCTTTTGCTCATAAATTAGAGGGATTAGCTGGTAATGTCATAATGGCTCCATTCTAGGCTTTGAAACATTAATGGAAATGAATTTAATTATTTTGATTCTTGTGTCTCATAGAAATTTTGAAGTGTGTGATGGATTAAAATTTAATACCTATTTGAACATTTCTTATTACTGGATTGTTGTCAAATCGTTTTTTTTTTTTTTTAAATTTTAGGTGGTTGGAGCAAGGGTGAAGCTCCAAGATCCTGAGTCAGGGCGCTCTGCAAATGTTGTTGAATACCGTCGATCTTCTGAGCATCTGAATGCTTCTCAGGGCTTTCTACAAACATTTGCACGTTCTAGCGGACAAAATTCGGATTCCCAACCAGGTTCCTACCGAAAAATGACTGGTCAGCAAAGCACATACCGGAATGTTACTGCTGCTCCCGGAACGTATCATAGCCCCTACGACAACATGAATGTACAGAAAAACCCCTATACAATCACTGCACAACAAGGTGTCTATGCCAATGCCCCCCCTCCACAGGCTGCTTACCATAACACTAATGTGCAGCCGGGCACTTACCAATACTGACCTCAATATGGAATTTTTACCAATGTTTGTTATTGGGTTGCTAAATATTACTGGCAGATAAGATAAGCTAAACTGTTGCACCGTGTTAGGCTTTTGCATTCTTGCAAAGAAACAATTTTTGGCGGTGCTATTAGTTTGCAAATTGTAACACCTACTTGTATTAGGAGAATATACTGCATATTTTTAACACTTAGAAACATCCCAACGTAACTGTTTAGCACAGTTGAATTCTGAAATCCTCGTAGGAATAGAAGTTGGAACTCCATGTAATTACATCATGTTTTAGACATAAATTCATCAAGTTATGATTAGCTTTTAAAAGATTATGATTTAGTTTGCGCCTTCATGTTTATTTGGTACTGATTCTTTGTACGGAGAAGTGTTCACAGTTTACGATTGGCATTTTGTTTCATATGCCTTACAATATTTCGTGTTTGAAATGAAAATTATCCTTCTTATAATGCAGTTAACTTAGAAAAATCCTCTCAAACTTGGAAATTCAAAAAACTTATAGGGCGTTTTCGTAGCTTAATTAGATTCTCGTATTATTCCAAATTACTGCTACATGCATAAATACCACGCTTTTTTTTTTTTGGTGAATTCAGATATCAAATGTAGATAAAAAAAAGAAAGAAAAAACATCTGGGAGACATTGGAAATACATAGTGGATTTGATAAGAAAGTACAATTTTGTTGTCTGTGTGAGCATATTGGCAATAATTCTGAAATGGATAATGAGCAGAAGACTTGCTACTAGTAGCGAAGCAACTAGAAATGAAGTGTGATTTCCTTCATATCCAGAATTACAGGTCCACCCAAAATCAAGTTGGCCACTTTTGGGGGTTGACTTGCGTTAGAAAAAACCTCTCCCGAAAATTCTTTTATCCACAAAATAGGGGATTGCACTGCACACAGAATGCATCACAATTCCATGATTTGATTGAATACTTTTAACGGGTTGATAAAATGTTTTTCCAGTCTAATGTCCCATTCATTATCCAACAAAACAAAAGGCCCAATATGGCAAAGTGTCGAGCACTGTATAGTATAGGTGAGAATTCTGTCAGCATTTCACTTCGGGAAATTAAGAAACTTTCAATCAACTCATGCATTCGTATTGTCAATATCATCTCTCTTCATCTTACCACCTGAGCTGCTGCATTCTGCTAAAATTATCACATGTTCTACTTTTTTTTTTTAATCTTAGATGCCAAGTAGGATCCAGATAATGTAATTTTTTTTTTTAAGTTGATAAATTAATTTTTGGAAAAATTCTATTAATGTCTCTATTTTCCAATCTTAATTTACGAAATTTTGTTAAATATTAAGTTTTTTTTTTTCCCAAAACACACGTTGAATTAATTTTTTTTAACCTGCCTCCACCAAAATTCTCTCAACCTCAAGGTTTTTCCTTGGCCTCATCAAGGCTATTGCCGTGATTTTCACCGGTTGTAGCCTTCATCTTTCCCTTTTCCTTATTTTCCTTTGTTTTTACCTTAAATAAGTTGTTAGATCTGATGTTTTTTTATTCAGATTCCAGATCTTTTTCTCATATTGTGAGGTTTTTTTTTTCCCCTCTTTAGGGGAGTTTGTATTTTTTTTAGTGAAAGTAGTTTTTCCTTTGTTTGAAATGTATTTGTATGTTGTCTATGCTGTTATTTTGTTTGTTGGAGAAGAATATATTTGACTTTGATCTTAACACTGAGTGGAGCGTACGGAAACAGAAAAGATATCCACTTTACAAGAGATCTTTTTGATTTCTTCGTTAGATTATTTATCATGTACTCTTATTTCAACTATTTTTCATCTTCTTGTGTTTGCAAGAATATACTCGTTTTTTATTCGTTATTTAGTTTTATATAGTTATATTTATGATTATAAAACATTTAATTATTTATAGAAATAAAAGTATAAAATTAAACACCAGACCAGTCACTAGCTCAATTATTTATAATTTTATTAATTTTTATTTTAGTTTTAAAATCACCATACTCAACCACTATTACAAATTTTTATATTTTTTTTTATTTTAAAAAAGATGTCTGAATACTTAAATCAATTATTATGCAATATATTGCCAAACTCGAGGCTGTGATCGGCGTGCAGTTAGACCAAAGTCTGACTGTACAAGTCTCCAAAACGATCCACCTAACTGCCTTCGTCAACTTACTTAAACTCAATTCCATTGGCCTAAAATGGTTAATCCAAATTCACTAAGTAGTAAGGTGGTCTAACTTATAGATCATATCAAATCTCAATCAATTTTCCGGTGTAGGATTTCACAAAACCTCTATTTAAAATATAATTGAACTGCCATTTAAAAGGTTATCAAATATTTTAAAGACATGAATAATAATAATAATAATAATAATAATAATAATAATAAATATTATTATTATTATATGCAACAACTTTTAAACTAGAATAGAATAATGTTATCAATCAATCAAAATAAATTTTGAAAAACTACTTTGGTCAATAATAAAATTTAGTAGGGGATTTTTGGTATAAATATTCTCTCCTTATTTCTGCTTTTATAGGTAGTATACACTTAGATTAATGAATTACTTCTTGTTTGGTTTCTTAAAAAAAATATTTTTTTATCTAAAAGAAATTAAATTAAATTAGTTTTTTTTTTAATTTTGAAAATAATTATTTTCCTTTATTGATTTATTTTGTAAAAGAAAAACTAAAGTAATATAATTTTCAATTTTAATGATGAAAAAAAGGAATAAGAGAAAATTTTATTTTATTTTTCTCTAAGGGTAAATCAATCACTTCTTAAACTTTTTTTTTTCAGGGAAAATTATTTCTTATCTTATTAAACTTTTAAATGCAAGAGTAAGAAATAGGTGGAAGAACTTCGCTATATGTCATTATGTCAAATGAAATCATAAATATAAGGTTATAAGTATTGATTATGGAAAAAAAAAAAGGATGAGAATATATTTATTTATTAAGAATTATTTCCCTTTTCATGTCTAGTTTGTTTGTATTTTTTTGTGTAAAAAGTAGACATCTTATTTTTACTATAAAATGAAATAACTTTCTAAATAGATTATTTTTTTTTTTTAAAAAAATTGTTACACTTACTAGTTATTAAGTAATTCTTTTAAGAAAATAATCCAACGAAAGTGATTAACTTTAAAAGATGACAAAAAGATTAGGATTGAGATACTACAAAATTAATTGCTTAATTCCTTTGTTTTCAAAATTACATTGTTAATCACATAGTGCGTCCATCAAGTGGTAAAAAATTATCCACCTTTTTTTTTTTTTATAAAAAAGATATACACACGCATACATCACATTCACGCACCCAAAGAAAAAAGAGTTTTTTTGTTGCATATGATAGGGCTCAAACTCAGGTTTTCCTCATTTCCACTGGACCACCACTCCCCCTCCCCCTCACCGTAAAAGATTGTCCACTTGTTCTAACTTAAAAGAAGGTTTTAAATTAGAGTTTTGTACGTTGGTTCGAAATCGGATGATTAATTTTTTTTTCTCTTTTAAAAACCATATTATTATGTCCCCAAGGTATTCCTTTGTTGAAACACAATAGAAATTGATTTTTTGAAAAACTTTAGAGGTAACATATCACTCAAACTCTCTGATATTTAAGTCAATAAAAATTTAATGAGATTGAAAGAATTTAAAAGGAGGCAAGTCTGTGTGCTTTAGGTTAGTAGAATGCATATTAGGTTTTAGTGAGGGAACTATTTATGGGGGGCTGTAGAGCCCCTTGAAATGAATGCAAACAATTAACAATTATGAAGATTCCCCGATTTTGAAGGATTGGATTTGTGATTTTTCAAAACCTAGCTAATTATACTTTGTCTCCTTCTTCCTAATGTCGATTTCCCTCTTCTAGAACTCTAAAGAAAATCAATTTAGATAATCAAAAGTTAAAATCAATTTCAAATATCAACATGTTCATTAATAGAGAAAAGAAAATATAAAAAATGGAAGAGGTTACTTGTGGTGTTAATGGAGATCTCCAAATTGTGGACACCATAAAGAAGTGAAATTGTCCTATTGTCAACTATAAAGTTACAATTGTATCTTATTACATTTTAAGGGTTTTTTTTTAAAAAAAAAAAAAATTTGCTATATAACATTTTTAAGAAATTTTAGAAACAAATAGTACATAAGTTTAGCAAAATTAGGTAAATAACACTTTTGATCAATATTGGTTAATAAAATTAAAATATTTTAAAACGGTCCCATTAAGTATATTTATATAGATATGTAAATAAAAGTCAATAAATGTAAATAATTTTTCTTCAAAAACTCACCAGATGACTGGAAAAATGGTTGCCGCTGCCATTAGGTGGGATACAACGACTTTCAATGAAAAAATTATTCAATGACAATCAATACCAGCAAATAAAAATATGTAAAGAAAGATTAATAAATATATATATATATATAAAAGTCAATAAAAGTAAATAAGAATAGGTAAATAAAAGTCAATAAATGTAAGGGTGGACATTTTCGGTTCAGGTCACCGAACTGAACCGAAAATGGAAAACCAACCAAAAACCCGAACCGACATTGAGAAAACAAAAAAAACCGAACCGATACATGTAAAACCGACGAGCAACCGAATTCGGTTTGGCCAAAAACCGAAAATCATTTTCCACATAAAATAAATAACACACAGTAGCACCTAAAATATTATTTCAATTTGAAATAATACATGGGAAATCATATTCCATCCAAATTTGAAATCATATTAAATTTGAAATAATACATGGAAAATCATATTCAATTTGAAATCATATTCCATCCAAATTCAACATTAGTGAAAAAAAAATTCAATGGCTTCCAAATACATGTTGTCCACTAAGCATGACACATGGGAAGGAATCGAGGATACGGAAATCACAACACAGCTTGAATTAAGTCCTACACATCAAAATAACAAATAGTCGTTAGAAAAATGATCGACTACAATATGAAATGTATTATCAAATAGAGTGTTATGTAAATAAAATTTGTAACCTAGATAATCAACATCAATCAACAGAAATAGAGTGGGGGAAACGATGAGCTAGCAGCTTCCGTCATATCTAAGAAAAAAAGGAACAATAAAGAAGTTAATTTCAATATGATTAAAATGTAAATAATGTTAAATTAAGTTAAATGAATTAAAACCATACCAATGTCAAAGTTGTCGATATCATCAATAGATTCTTCAACGCACATAGGTTCATCAGCTTCGCTATACCAATCTCTAGCACAAATAAGAGCCTCTGCCATCTTAGGATTCAAAGAACTCTTAAATGCATCAAGAACTCTTCCTCCCTCACTAAATGCTACTTCTGAAACCACCGTGGAGATAGGAATAGCCAATACTTCTCGTACTATTCTTGCAAGAATAGGCAACCTACTTGAATTAACTCTCCACCAAGCCAAAATGTCAAAATCATTAACATCATCTCGATGGAGAGCCTCATCCAAATATGTTTCCAATTCTGATTTTTGGCTTTCAAGTTCTCCATAAGCGATTTTCTAAGAGCGTATGTGCAGAAACAATGTTTCTTATCTCATATAATGAAACTCTAGAAAAGAAGAGAAGCAATTAAAAGAAGTTAGCCATTTATAGATTTCACCCTTCAAAAGAGCAATATCTACACCAATCAAGAGTAGAAACAAAACAAATCAATCTCCAACTTAACAACAAGGGTTAGAATTTTCTAAGACAGACAGACAGAATTATATTAACAAACATGGAAAATCAGAATTAACCATAAAGAAAACCAACATTCCCTGTAACTAATCTTTTATAGTTCTAGCTAATAAAATGATATTCAGAGCCCTAAACCCTAACTTCATTTTCAGTCTAAACTACTTCAATCAATCAATCAATTCATTCGTGCAATTCTTAATTTAAAAAAAAAGAAGTAAAGAACAAAGCAAGCACTTACCTAAACTGATGGAAGCAGTAGCAGAAGATAAACAAAGCAGAGGAAAACACAAAGCAATCAACAAACACATCAGCCTTTCTAAGTTACCGGCGATCACTGGAGGTGGAGGTCGAAGGGAAGCAGCAGTTTGGATGGAGGTGCGACGGAGATTAGGGCTGAGATTGAGTTCAGAGCATCGTCAGGTAAAAGAAATAAGAAGGCACGAATGAAAACTAAGATGCTTACCGACGAAGGAGTGGCAGGCGCACACAGTGGCTGGAGGTGAAGGTTGAAGGAAGACAAGCAGCTAGCTGGAGTGGAGGTGCGGTGGAGATTTTGGGCTGAGATTCACAGTTGCGGTAGGGAAAACGAAGAAAAGGCACGAAGAAATGAGAAGAGAAAGGAGGATTAGGGTATATTTGAGATGCATAATAAAACGACGTCGCAGCCATTTCGGTTATCGGTTCGATTTCGGTTTCCAGGAACCAATAACCGACAGCTGAACCGATATTTTCGGTTTTTCTATTTACAAATTGAAAACCGAACCGAACTGAGCAGTTAACCAATTTTTGATTCGGTTTCGGTTCAATTTTTGGTTTTTCTTACCCACCCCTATATATAAGCCAATAAAAGTCAATATAAATAACTAAATATCTGTTAACAAACGTTAATAAATGTATATACAAGCCAACAAAGTATCTGCAAGTCCATATATACACTAATAAACATTTAAATGTAGATGTAAATAAATGTAAATACAATCAATAATGTATTTCAGGACACAACAGTATCTTTCACTCAAGATTGAGGACCTTGTGGTAATATGACTTTATATTCTAACTTAAGCTTAAGGACCCGATTGAAATTTACCAATTTGGACGGAAAAGTTGTCGCTAGTTGTCAAAAAGCTTCCTCCAATAAACTCCATCCCATTGAAAAATTCTTGGTTTGTACATTCCAAATATGGTCTTATTTCCTCTCGAGTCCATCGTATTACATTGAAAAATGCAAAAATCGGTTTCTCTCTCCTTGGCCACTGGAAAAGGGTTGTGATTGGGGCAAGTAACTACATCAAATTGAAACTCTTGGGGAGAGAAGTCCAACAATACCTTCTTTGTCTGCAGAAAATGGCTGGATGTTGTAGGATTTGGCAAACAAACTTCGACAGTCAAAGCTTTTTGGCTGCGATCTCAGGCGGCCTAGTCACCGGTTCGGAAGAATGTGATCTTGAGAGATTCGTTGGCTCGAGCTCTTCTGTTTGATGTGCAAGGTCAACTGTGGTTTTGATGGTGATGGTGGTTGACTTATTTAAGATGGTGGTAGTGGTTTTTGTCAAGTTGTTCACAATTTTTTTTTTTTGAAAAATTCCGTTTATCTAATTTTAAAATTTACATGCTATTTATTAAAAGAAAAATTTATAAATGTGCCGTATTCTTTTTTTCCCCCCTCTAGTTGAGTATGTCTATTTCAACTCTATCAAAAGTTTGTTGAGTAGAAACTAGCTAATCCATAGAAATAAGTGAAACAACGCACAAAAAATCATCTAGTTTAGGAAAGAGGTTAAGTTTGTCCACTACCTCCCATGGAAAATAAGAGTGGATTTGGATTGTAAATTTGTTTGTCACTAAGAAGAGCATTAGTGAAGTCAAATGCTTACCTATAATTGATACACTTAACTATTTAAATTCTTGTCTTTATTATTATTATTATTATTAATAGTCAATGTGGCAATTGATGCCAAATCTGCAGCCAACTTTAGAAATATATACTATAATATGGGATTTAGCAACTCATGAAATTGCTTAATTGTTATTTTTTTTTTTTTTGAATGAAAGGCTACTTTTACACAATTGCTTAATTATTTAGTGTTTGATAACATTGAAGAATAAGAATATGGTTACGTTAGTCAAACAATATAGATTTTGTGAAAGAAGCATATCAAACTCAAATCTCCACTGTTATTATTGCTTAGTCACTTAAAAAGATTGCATAAAATCCATAATTAAGCACATCGCAAGTTGCATGGAAAATCTATTTTACTATTTGTACGTAGAGACAAAAATAAATAGAGTATGTATATATATATGTATTAATAAACTCATCCCCCTGTAACGAAAAAAAAAAAAAGTCATCCATTTGCTTTGTTCTTCGTTTCTTTGTCAACCGACAATAACCAAACTGTTCAAATGACTGCTTGACTTTCATTTTATGATTTATTAAATACAAAACACACGGCCTCCTATTACTATTACAACAATGTTATACATGCGTTACACATATTTAATATTATACATGCGTTACACATATTTACTCATGTTAGGTATTCATTATTTTTTAGATGTTTTAGTTTATAGTATTTATTAATTTCATGTATAAGTAAAGAGAAAAAAAAATTAAATATTGCTAATGTTAATTGTATCTTTTATAATTCACTTAATTTGTGTAATTTTAGTTTGAAATTGTTTTAAAAAAATTAATTTAATAATATAAGTTAATAATCCTTTATAATAATAAATACAACCATTGAAACTTTTTTTATCATGTTGTTAGTAACATGATCACTCTTTTTTTTATTTTTATTTTAGTTACCCCTAAGATGGTTTGAACTGTGGTCTTTAATGATATTATCTCACCATCAGGCCACCACCCTTGGTTTAGTAACATGATCACTCTTAGCTTGATGTTGAAAGAAATATGATAGAGAGAGGAATTGTCCTTATACCGTTTAAATGCCTTCCCTTCATGCCTCTTGTTAATATTTGACATTTTAAATTTTAATTCTTCTGCAAATATTGACTCGCAAACGGACTAAAATTTTTTCTAAAGACTAATCCCAGGATTAAGAATATGCCTGCAGTAGTTTTTTATTACAGCAAAATCATCTCTCATATATATTGTTTTATCATTTGTAATTCTTATTTGTTGTAAACCTATTTTAAGGTTGGCAGTCAGTGGCGGACCTAGAAATTTATATAAGGGTGGGCGAGTATATAATATAAAATTATTTAAAAAATTTTTAAATTCGTATAAAATATATTTGTATTATTGGTATAAAAGATTTTTAGGTTTTGATATTAATTTCAAAAATTTATTAGAATTCTTTGTAAAAATAAGAAGAAAAATGTAGAAGACATGTTAAATAAAAGTAAAAATGATAATAATAGAAACAAGAAAAATCTAGAAGACATGTTAAATAAAAATGAAAATGAGAATTGTTTGGAGGACCAATCGAACCAGCGACGTTTCTCTTTAAAGCAACTTTCAAACAACCATTACAACAAAGACAATTTCTTGCTCTTAAAATGCCACTTTATTATTTTTATCACTTCATGGTAGGCGGATGCCCATCCTAGTCTTAAGGTAGGTCCGCCCCTGTTGGCAGTGGATAATAGATTATAGCTCCTCCTCCAACCAAATGCCCCAAAAAAGTTTTTAGTGGTTATTTGTTTTGATGAAATTAAAACTTTTCATTTATCTGCTTCATTCAATCGTTTGGTTGAGAAAAAATAGGTATAATCCATAAAATTTTACATTCTATTATGACCCCAATTCTATCATTTTAATGGAATGTAAAATTCCACATAAAAAAAGAGATTTCGTCAATTCTATCATTTTATTATTGCTATAATATGATTATTTATTTTATTTTAATAATATATTTAAATTTCATATATTTTATTTTTTTTAAACAAACCATATAATAAGAATCTATGAATCAAAATCCTTGCATTTATATTAATGGATTTTATTAAATATATCGATTTCAAATTCTATCAATCAAAACCACCATCCCACATTTCAACTACTATTTTTTTCAAAAGAATTTCACATGAATTGTGAGGGTAAAAAAATGCAATTAACTTCCATTACATTTTAACCAAACTTTTATTCAACAAAGAAAAGTGATAGTGTGCCTGTAATAGCAAACAAATGTGGGAAACCAGAATTCCATTATACTACTATGATATAAACTTTGAGCACTTTCTTTAATCAGTGACCCAAATCTTAAAAATAACTTTCTTTCTTTATTAGTGATTATAGACAAGACAATTTAGACTATATAATATTTTGATGATAAAAAAATTGTTTTGATTAACTAATCAATAATAAGTGCTTGAAATCTTGGTTGACTGATAAAAGATCCTACCAATATCTCTCACCAACCAATCGACTATATTGGCAAGATTTACTTTTAAAAGGGTCAAGGGTCTAGATTATATTTGCAATATTGCTTTTGAAATTTAGGTTTTATGCATTAATAAATTGATTCACAAAAAGGGTAACATAAGTATGCTAAATATTCTAATATACCTTCCCTCTGATAATTCATTGTATTATGCAATATTTAGGTTAAATATTCTAATATACCTTCCCTCTGATAATTCATTGTATTATGCAATATTTAGGTTTCCACTAAAGTTTCAGCTATATGAGAAACCTAACATCATATTATACATGATATTTTTTTTTTCTTTTTTTCCTCCTCCTCCCATTTTTTTAATAATCTCTTAATAGTATGGATTTATGATTTAGTGCCTAGTTTGATTAATACGCATTCAACTTCCAACACCTTCTTCCAACACTTAATCTATCTAAAATCAATAAAATGAACTTACTGGAAAGTATAATATCCCAAACAGTTAACCAATGAAAACAAGGATATAACTTTACAGCCTGTGGATATGAAAACATAGCAAATGAAAAAATATAGGGGCACATAGCTTATTGCATTAGTCATTGGCCAATAACATAATTTGCACCATGTACTAACGCGAGAAATTGATTTTGTACCCTGTACCATAATATCGTGGATTTTGCACCATGAAGTATCCCATTTGTACACACTTGCACCCTCTGTCCATGAGATAACTACACGTGGACAGAGGGCGCGTGACAACTTAAGAATCCAACAGATTAATTTGAAGATGCGTCGTTTTCGGCTTATCAGAACCTCGAAAATGAAATTGCCCGTTCATTTGACTCGGGGAAAAGAGGAAAAAGAGAGTTTAGAAGCAAGAGAAAGAGAATCTTCAACTGTTGAGGGCAAAGCGACATCATGGTCGTTCATTTCAGATATTGGGATTTTTCGTGGGAGTTAAAAGTTGTGGTCCCTCATCGAATAAAGTTTGTCGACAACAGAAGCAGACAAGGGTTGTGGTCCCTCATTGTAGAAATGTTAGTATTTTAAACTTAAATTTTGGTTGTTGTCTTGAGTGTTGGACAATGATGATGATTTGTCCACTAACTTTGAGGTAGCTGACTTGAACCCTCAGTCCAATGGAGGTGATCCACCTCCACCACCACTATATGACTTTGTACTTACAGATGATGAAGATGAGGAGTTAATAGCTGCTAATTTAAAGGTGAATGAGTCAACTAGATTAGAACAGGTAGACCTAAAAGGAAAACTGGTAGGGGCACTAATGTAGGTGGTGAAGGGGTAAGAGAAGAAGAGTGTAATGAGCAGGGTAAGGCTCGTAGTGATTATGAAGATATTGGGGGTGAAGAATTAGATGCTGATGATGAAGTTTACAATGAAGGGAGTGGATATAAAGTTAAAGATGGTTGCCATTCATGATAGTGATGACTTAGGAAGCTATTATAGTGGTTCTGATGATGAATTAGATGAAGGAGTCCTTAGAAGACATGACAATCACCCTCATTATGATCCATCTTCACAAATTCCACAGTTTTGTCTCAGCATTGTTTTCAATAGTGTATACCAGTTTAGGCATGCCATAGCTAAGTATGCAGTCAAGAAAAAGGTTTGACTGCATTACGCCAAGAATGAGAAAAACAAAGTTAGGGTTAAGTGTGCACCGAAGTGTCCTTGGGTTATTTATGATAGTAACCCTAATCCAAATGAAAACGCCATGAAAGTGGTAACATATTCCCCTCATCATAAATGTTGTACAGTCAACAAATGTATATTTGCTAAGACTACAATATTAATAGATTTAGTAAGAAATAAAGTTTTCCAACAACCTAACATCATGCTAAAAACACTGAGGTTGCACCTGAAAACATAATACAAGCTCAATGTTAGTTTAGGTATTTGTAGGGCAACAAAGGCCAATATATTGAAGGAAATAATTGGTAATTTTAGGGATGAGTTTGCCTTACTTCATAGGTATGTTGTAGAAATAGTAGACACAAATCTAGGGTCCAACTGTGTAGTGAAATTAGTTGATGATGTTGAGAGTGACTGCAACAATTTTGTTGGCTTTTATGTCTGTTTTCAAGCTTTGAAGTTAGGCTTCAAAGCTGGATGTTTGTTTAATATCCTATGTGCTGTTGGAAGGGATGTGAACAATCAAATGTACCCTATAGCTTGGGCTGTGTGTGAAGTGGAAAATAAGGAGAATTGAACCTGGTTTCTTAGATGCATCCAGAGTGACTTGGATCTGGGAGATGGAGCATATTATTGCATTTGCTCATATATGTAAAAGGTAAAAAGTCTGGACTTGAAATTGCTTATTTCATTTTTATTTCAATTTTGATCTATAGACTAACAGTGCATGTTGGTTTTTTTTAGGGTTTGCCAGATGCTTTGGATGCCATTTTGCCTAAGGTGGAGCATATGATGTGTGCAAGGCATGTATATGCCAACTGGGCAAAGAAATGAAGAGGCCAAGGAAGGAAGGTGGCTTTTTGGGCTTGTCCAAAAAGTTCCTAGAATGTATAGTTGCAGAAAAGCCTACAAGAATTGGGGAAGTTAGGATAAGGTATAGTAAATGATGTTTTGCACTACCCAGTGCAATGTTGGACTAGGGCATTCAAGTCAACAGTTTTCAAGACTGATTTGGTGGACAACAACTTATTAGAAACATCCAATTGATGGATCTTGGACCATAGATAAAAAAACATTATTACCATGCTTGAAGATATTAGAGTTGAAGTTATGAAGAGAATCCAATTGAAGAGAGTATTTGCTAGTACTTGGATAGATGAGATTGTTGTTAGGGTTATGGAGAAGGTGGAAAAGAATAAAAATGCAAGCTACAATTGGTACATGAAGTGGAATGGGATGATAGCTATGAAATTGTTAATATTTATAATTCAGCCAATAGGCATGTGGTCAAGCTTGATGGAAGGAGCTGCACATGCAGGAGCTGGGACCTCACAAGTGTCCCTTATGCACATGCAATTTGTGCCATATACATCCAAAACATGGACCCAGTCAAATTTATACACTCATGGTACAGTAAAAAAAACTTATTTGAAGGCTTACCAGTTTTCAATGCAGCCTCTCAAGGGAAGGGATATATGGCCTCAAAGTGACAACAGACCTATTGATGCTCTTGAAGTTATACCAAAGAAAGGGAAGAGGAAGACAGCTAGAAGAAGGGGCATTGGAGAAGGAAAAAGAGGAAACACTAAAGCTTCCAGAGTTGGTAGGGTCATGCACTGCTCATTATGTAAAAGCAAAAGTCATAACATAAGATACTGCCCCTCAAAGAGACAGGTAAAGCTTCCATTTATTATTATGTTTATTGCTTCTCTTAAGGCTAATTATGTTGTCATGCTTATGTCATTTCTTTGTGTCAAAGAATTCATCAAGTACTCAAGGTAGGTCTGAAGTTAGTGCAAAAGTTGTAGCTGCCAAAGGGAATTCAGTTGCAGTTGAAAGTTCAAGGCAAAAGAAGACCAAGCCAAAGAGGAAAATAAGTTTTTACACTGCAAGTAAGGACTTTCATGAACAAGACCCAACAACTTTGTCCATTGATCCCAAAGAGCCAAGGCAACACAAAACTGATCCAGCAATGAAGTTTAGTTTCAGTCAACCAACATTAGCAGCTACATGTGATATGTCTCAACCAGATAATGTTCAACCAGGAGCAAGTACTCAAAATCCTACTTTCTTTGTTCACCACACTATACGTTTGATTGCTGTCCCATTGTCATATAGACATTGGTTGTGTTTTTCAGATATATGATTGTTTGACTAGTTATTGTATGCATTTTCGAGCCTTCAGAAGCTAAAGCTTCACTTGGTATAAGAAGAGTTGGTCTCAAATGGAAGGGAAAGAGGGCCATAACAGTTACTGAACTGCTGCAGAAAAAAACATGCCCAGGGAAGAGGAAGCGGATAGCCTTGAAGAAGTAGACAGAGAATATATATACAAATATGAACTACTCAAACTAGTAGTGTAGTGTTGATTTGTTTTGTGATGTGGGATGTATTTTGTGCCTATAACATTTGGCAAGTTGTAGTAAATGTTGGATTGTTGTACCTATAACAGTTAGCCTAGCTTGTGCATAATGACTATAATTGTATGACAAGTTTTCGTGCCACACACATTTGGCAATTTTTTGTGCTTATAACATTTGGCATTATTATTGAATGGGAATGAGCAGGTTCATTGATAATTTTTTGTGCTTATAACAGGTTCATTGAATGGGAATTAGCAAGTTTATTGAATGGCAATTTTTTGTGCCTATGGCATTTTGCATGATTGGATTGCATAGCAGGAATTATCATAAGGACCTGTCCAATTTTTGTTTGCTTTCCATATATATAGTAATAACAAAAATACACACAAATTTAACAAGCTAATGTTTTTCATTCATTAGAAAGGAGCATTACATTGGCAGTATTATATTGGCATTTTCCTACAAAATTCTACCAACAATAACACACAAAAAGAAACCAACCAACCAAGACTAACCCTAACAACTTACTAATCCCTGAACAATTTTTCAACTTACAAAAAGCAAGCTAATACCTATCCCAATTTCCATTCCGAGCAGCAATTGAACTTTGGCTGTACCAAGCTTCTCCTCAAGTTATTTCTTAACCATAAGTTTCACCTCTTCAAGCTTATTGGCCTTCTCATTTTCTTTATTAATGGCTTCCAAATTATTTGCAATTATTCTCAAATCAGCCACCACCTCCTGATTAATAACCCTCTTTAGAAAGCTCAAGTGTTCCCTAACCTAGAATATATCATCAACTTCCTTAAGCCTTTCATTGCTTGCACCAATACGGTTAGGAGGTAGAGCAACCCAATTCTTTTGGTGTTTCACTTCGCTGTGCCAAGCAAAGAAATCACAGTAGTTCCCCTCAATCTCTGGGCATTTATGAAATAACCTACCAGGATTATTTCGAGTTTTGGATACAAGCATCATCATCTCATTCATACATTTGTATAAAAGCACAACTTTCCTTGATCCTTCTCTTTGATCGGCCATAGATGATAAAGGACAGGAAGAATTTGAGAGAGAAAAGGGACTAATTTTAGAAGAGAATATGCACTATTTGAAATGGTCTATGGTTCCTCGTGTTCACATGGCTGCGGTTTTAACATTTTTGGCCGAAAACAACGTCGTCTTCAAATTAATCCGTTGGATTCTTAAGTTGTCACGCGCCCTCCGTCCACGTGTCGTCCACACGCAGTTATTTCGTGGACGGAGGGTGCGAGTGTGTATAAATGAGATACTTCAGGGTGCAAAATCCACGATATTATAGTACAGGGTGTAAAATCAATTTCCCGTGTCAGTACATGGTGCAAATTATGTTATTGGCCTTAGTCATTAGGTAAGATCTTTCATATAACATACAAATATAATGCATTAGGCATTAATTAGTGGAGATAATGCAATCCAGATTACTAACATTTTAAAATTCAAACCAAATATTGTCAACCATACCTTCTCAAACTCCAATGTCAAAGCAGCAGATTTCACACTGCATGGAAATTGCAAAACCATCTCCATCACTCCAGGTGATATCTATTTTCATCTTCCTTAATTTTTTATTTAGGGCAACAAAAATACAAATGGACAAAACAAGTGCAAATGTAATGTGTGTCTGTGGTCAATTAACAATTTTCTTCATATGCCACAGAGCATATGAACATCCAAATCTTGAAGAGATCTTGGAATTCTTGCAAGGTATGAAAAGTACAGAAGCATCTACTTGTATCTAATTGTAGCCAGAATTCCATGAAAGCATAATGAAAAAATAATAGAAACTCCACCACTTTTCAAGACCTGTAAACAATGTAGCTAAGAACTTAAACTTGCGATTTGAAGGGAAAGAATCGAAACCAAAAATCAAATATTGAAGTAATCGTAATAAACAGACGATTAAAAAATATCAAAATTGGATAAATTTAGCAAGCTAAAGCTTCAAATAAACACAAAAAAGGAAAAAATACCTGTAAAAGGAGATCGATATCTGAGGAACTGCAGATCGGATCAAAATCAGTTGGACGCGAAGCTTTTATTGTCTTCTCCATCGCGAGAAAAAGAAGAAAAATTCACAGAGAAAGACCGGCCGAAACAAAAAAAGAGGAGAAGAGAAACTTGAAACGGCGGTGCAGTGAGAAACAGTTCATTGATTAAACATAACAGGCCTGTTGTTGTCACTAAAATAAAAAAATGGTATATTATCGTCATTGAAACCATTGAGAGGACAATTTGGTTTAGCAAACTTAAAATCGGCTATATATCTGATTTTCCCAATATTATTTTAGGTCTATAGTGTGTTTATTGGGCCTGGGTCTAGGTCTTATTTGCTCTAGTCCATTTCTAAATGGGTTTACCCGTGTGTCTTTTAGGTTTTCATCTTTTCTTCATTTTGTTTTACTCTAGCCGCTTTTTTTTTTTTTTTTCTTTTCTTTTTCCTGTTCAATTGTTGCAATTTAGCCGTATCCACTAATTACTTATTACTTTCCTTAGAAATATGTTTCTCACAAGTTACAAAACAAAAATTAATAAAGAGAAATTTCTTATTTTCGAAATTGGAGTTGAGTATTTTAACTCTTCTTGGGTTATAAATGTACTTATCAGATTATGTTTTGGTCTGCTAAAATTAATAAGAGAAATTGATTAATTAATTTTTGGTAGTAAATTTTATTATTTGGTATTTCTATGACAAGCAAAATATATATATATATATATATATATATATATGAGGTGGGATTTTTTTTAATTTACTACCCAATTATAATAATTTTTTTTTCCAGAGATATATGCACGTACACACCACACTCATGCACCCAAAAAAATAGAATAATTATATATTACAATTGTGACGGTACGTCATCCGCTGACGTGCCGTAACCAACCAATACAATTAAAACATGTGACACTACTTAAAAAAAAATAAATAAATGAATGCATTAAATATAACATTAATTATTCATAGATTTATTTATAGATAATTGAAATTAGTGCCACGTGTTTTAATTGTATTGATTAGTTTGCACCCAAAAAAAGAGGTGGTTTTTTTGTTGCGTCTGATGGAACTTGCACCCAGATCTTTACGCCTCCACACACTACCCCTTCCATTAGATCATCACCCCCTCCCCTACCCAATTGTAAATACACTTCTTTGCGAGCAAACGCATTTAATTATTACCAAGCCTTATTGTATAGCCAACACATGGATTGAAAAGGTTGGAAATCATAGTATTTTCTTGATAATTCCCACGTGTCACGAAATAAATTGATAAATATGAGCCATTTAAACCGGAATTTAAAGAGCAATTAATAATAGTATGATTTGAAAAAAAAAAATTTTTTATTTTTTGAGAATAGAGACGTTTGTCCTTGGGCATCTCAAAGCTAGCACTTACTACAAGTAGTGATTATTAATGATAAAGATTATGTTTTGATAAGGGAATGAGCGATTGAAAGTGGTGGTGGGGGCAAAACCAAGATGGTGGTGGAGTTGATCAAGGGTTAATTATATATTCTAATTGGTAATGCTTGTGCATATATTAATAATTTCCAACAGTCAATTTAATATAGTTTTGAATAAATTTCCTTTTTCTAAAGGCACTAGAGTCTACCCTACTTTTATTTTATAGATTAATTTAAAATAAATAACAAAGTATTTTTTTTATTAAAGAAAAAAAAATGATTCCGCTAAAGTTAATTTATGTACGAACTTTGGCATTAAGTTAAGTTTTGAGTGGGAAAAAAATAAAGTAGTGGTTGAATTAGATTAGTGTAAATTAGGATTATATAAAAGTTTGACTCACTCACATCACATGTTTAGGATGGGATATTCGACCACTTTATGGATTTGCATAAGCTATTATTATATAATAAGACACCCACCCGTGCAATTCATATGAAGGAAATTAAAAAGCTTTAAAATCTAATCATTATCAAGAGATTTATTTAACTCTTTTTTAAAATAAATCAAATCTGTATGCTTCTATACACCACAATTATTCATAAAGCCGGAATTCATAATTTGCGAAAAAAAATTCTGTGACATGAAACGTTTACTTTAGGAAATTCAGCTATTTGTAGATTTATTTACACCCTCAATTTTAGAGAGAGTAACAAATCAAACTAGTTCTTAATTTTAAATAAGTATATGTAAGATGCACATTGGATATTGATTGAGATTTGATATGATATATAAATTAAACTACATAACTATTTAGTCAATTTGGATTAACCATTTTAAGCCAGTAGATTTGGGCTTAAATAGTTAATGAAGACAGTTAGGCGGATCATTTTACAGACTTGTGCGGGCAGACTATGGTCTAACTGCATGCCGGTCGTGATCCTCAGGTTGAGTCATTACAATCTCCATCTACAATCCATAGTTAAAATATAATTGTATCAAAATTTTGATATTTAAATGTAATTGAAATAAATTGAAACTTTCGTAGGAATTTAAGTTTTATGTAAATTATTAAAGTTAATTTTACAAGTTTTTATGTTAGCCTAATAATAATAATAATAATAATAATAATAATATTATTATTATTATTATTATTATTATTAAATATAGTAATTTAATAAAAAAATTAAAAATACTAAAAAATTAATAATTTAATGAAAATTAATCAATAAATAATTAAATATTATTCTTATAAAATTTACAAGTGTAACAGTGAATGAGACAATAAAAATTTATTAATACTATTTTTTTTATCACATGTATTGAGCATGGTACATATTTATTATGTATTTGTGTTTATTTTATTATTATTTACTTATTTTATTTTTAGTAAAATTTGTAATTGAATAGACTATTTGAATATATTATTGTTATTTAATAATTACTTCATCTTATTAATATTTGAACTATAATAAAATAATAATATATTCAGACCCTATCTTATTAAAAATTACTATTTTTATTATAAAATTAATTAATTAGTAAATTTTTATTTTAATAATAATAATTAATAAATTAAAATCACATTTTATAAAGAATATAATTATAGTTCATATTCATAGTTTTTTATGAATAATTTATTTATAATAAAAAATTAATTATTTTATCTTATTAATGTTTAAATTATGATAAAATAATAATAAATTTAAATATATAATGACTATTTTATTATTATAAATTAATTAACTAATTTATTCTACTAAAATTTGAATTATAATTAATTAATAATAAATAAATTTAAATTATATGCTAATAACAAATAGTCTATTTTAAATTATATTTATAATTTTAATTTTTTATTTTTATTAATTTCAAAATAATAAATTTAAATTTTAGTCTATTGAGAAACACATTTTTATTATAAAATTTATATAATAATTAAATTATCATGTAAAAATTTGTATTAAAATAAAATTATATCTAATATAAAGAAAACTAAAATCAAGTTATATTTCAACATATTTTATTAGAGATAAAAATTATTTTATTGACAATGTTATTTTTATTTTAATATAAATATAGTCTTTTCAAATTTAAAAAAAAAATTCAAAAAAGTATAAATAATTTAATTAATTCTATATAAATTAATAAATTATTTTTTATAACATATTCATTATTTTTTTTTATTTGATGATAATAATATTATTATAAAATTAAATTTTATGGTTCAAACTTGTTGAAACACTAAAAATAAAAATATTTAGGAATTTTGTAGAGTTTGATTCTCCTCCTTCCCTTTCTCCTTTTGTTTTGTTTGTTTGTTTCCCATATTAGAAGATGATAACATGCAATGGACGGTTAGGCTTCTAATCTAATCACGAAGCAACTCATTTTCCTTACAAATCCAACTTTCTCTCATTTTGACTATGAATTTATGTATAGTCTTATTCGTCCAAAATAAAAGAATCATACGCTCTTCTTTCACATTAATTTCACCCTTTCGGACGTTAATGAGCTATATATTGTAATTTTCTTCCTTTTGAACTTCGCTATCTCACATGTTCAACATTTTATTTGTTTTTACCAAATTTTGTTTTTTAGGTTGCGGACCATATAATTTTAAATATTTGACTCAAAAGTGTTATTAGACTGGGAAAAAAACGATAAAGAGTTCAAACTAATTTTAAAATAATACTGTTTGTCCTTTCTAATGTCTCAATCATAAATATGGCCGATTCGGAATGAGAATAATAAGTCTTAATTTTTGTGACATTAAAGTTTCTATTCTAGTCAACATGCAAAGCTAAGCCGTAGCCAAATTTAAAACTTACAACAATAATATGTGATATGACAATTATTTTTTTTTTCAACGAAAATCTTATGCGCTGAATTGTCAGACCATATCCAATATATTGCAATATTGTTCATAAAAATAAAAATATCAGACAAAAGGAGCGGTTTATGTTTTTTTAAGGAAAGGAATTATGTTATTTTATGTATTATTTACGTAAACAGTGCCAATTGCTTTGAATTGTAACTTTCTAAATTTAATATAGTGAGTTGATTGAAGAAGTTGTCCTAATTGAAAAAAATAAATAAATTAAGAAAAAGAAAGTTTAATGGTGCACTCGCTATCGATGAGCATGTATAGAACAAAAACTTCTCTGTTACTCGGTATCCTGACAAGTCTCGTAATCGCAAATATCAACTATCGATTTTCTTATTTTTATCCTTATAGTAGATTTATAGAAAAATCAACTTGATTTTTACGAACATTATAATAATTTTACTCATTCTTGTTTTATAAATTAAACGTGAATTTTATAAATTTTTTTAAGTAAATCGTAGACTGAAGTATTATTTTCCATCTTACTTTCTGACTTTTCCAAACTAAACGGCTGATTTTGATTGTTAGAGACGCTTATTAAGATCCCATGCTGCAAATTTAGCTATGTAGTGAGCGAGACTACAATATAAAATTAAAATGGGCTTATACTTGTGAATGGATGGATGGAGTGTCTACCGTTCATTCACACGCATATGCACCGAAGAATTTCTGGAGCATAGTTGTAAAAGGCAGTGCGAGGATGAGAAATAAATGATTAAATCTGAAGAGGAAAAAAAGATATTTCCAGTAAATTGAGTGGTGGGAGCTAGAAGAAGAATCAAGGACTGTTGCTCCTGGTTATAGTGGGTTGGCAGATAAAAAGGGATTCATGACCCTATCCTTTAATTTGTCAAAAGTGCAAGTTGGCTAATTTTATTTATTTTTCTATGTAAGCACATTGTTACCATTTCAAAAAAAATATATCAAACAGCTGTATAATTATTTTTATTTATTTATCTATTGAAAAGGCCAAATATATCATATTAGTACTCTATATCAAAGATAAGTTTATTTAAAATTCATTAACTCATTGCAAAATTTTATAATAGAATGAAAAGAATCCAATTTGTTAGGACATTTCTAATATAAAAGTGGATTATTTTCGTTTCATTGCCATGTTAATAAATAGAAATAATTTTAGAAAAATCATTTTCTATATAAATGTTTATTTAATTGTCCAGACAACGTGTCAATAAACAATACCTAGTAGATCTTCTATTTATAGAGTGTCGGCTAAATAATATCCACTGTAAAATTATTACGGGATTAGTTACCCATTAAATTGTCGGCGCATAGAAAACGAAAAATTTTATATTTGAGAGAGTTTTAAAAATAAACCTTCACTAATGAAGGTTAAACCAATTCTATTTTAGTTGATGTATTAGCAGCAATCTACATCGACATGAGAGTCGATCTTATCTTCTTCTCTTTACATTTTACATTGTCAAAATTTTTAGGAAAGGATAAAAAAATTCGAACAAGTTTATCCCTATCATGGCTGGTGAGCATTAAAACCAACTAAAAAGATTTGTACCTTTTTACCTCCTTCACTTTTGGTTTCTTAAATCTTTTGTGAGCATCTTTGCTCTTATCTAAACATATTAATATACCACTCTCAACTTTTCATTATCCTTATTTGTTTAATTAGCATATGAATTTTGGGTTTGGGACCAGTTTTATTATTTTACAAAGTACAAGTTTACTATTGATTTTGCACGCTAAAACATAACCTAAGGGGTAAACATAACCTAGTGGGAATTGCACATGTACCCCGTATCACATACCAAAGTTCAAATTTTCACCCAATGCTAGAAAAGGTTACAATTTGTTTTATACTTAATCTAATAAAATGAATCAGATAACACATATTTTTTAGCTGAAAAATATGAACTAGAAAATTATTGCTCAGTAGCTACTATGATTTTGGAACAGGTTGATAAGTTACTCTAAACATTTGAGTTGTTTGCCTCAACTAACTCATAAGTAAGTTAGGTGTTCTTATAAAAGTAAGTCGATCAGAGTACATAAATAAATTCAAGTTTTTTTAAGAGAAAATTATTATAATAATCAATAAGAAAAATAAGTTTGAATAGAATTTATCAATTTTTTTTTTCAGAAACTGTTAAGAAAATACTTGAATTAGAAAA
>CATIWJ010255505.1:0-10905 GCA_949640765.1 Croton laevigatus | reverse complement strand
CTTTTGAGAAAGGCAAAACCCAATTTGAAATTATTGTAATTCCAATGATGCCCTTTTGAGTTGCCTGCAAAATAATATATATTCCACACTTTTAAAATTTGATTGAAGAATTACAGTTATATTCATCTTCAAATCAATTATGATTTTTTCTAAAAAAGATAATATTTAACTATAAATAATAAACTCAACCTGATACTTTGTCTTGTACAATTTTACAGCAACAGCATGAGAAAGAAGCAGATTATGTGCTACAATATAGGGTTCAGTTCCTGAATTTCCACCTGTACAATTTAATTTCTGCCACTCTGAACATCTAAATGGTGCTGATAAACCAGCCGCATATCCACCCGAACTGTAACTTAACGGTTCGTTTAATGTGATCCAATGCTTTACTCTATCTCCAAAATATTTGAAACACACTTCGGCATAATCTTGAAAGTCATTCCTTGAAAATTTTTAAAATTCAATTAGAAATAAACCATAATACTAAAATGAAAAAAAAAGGCATATATATTTAGGGGGAGTTTGGTTCATGCAGAGGAAACGAAATGGAATCAGGAAAGGGAAACAAGGAGAAAGGGAAACAGGGAATCAGAATACCTTTCCCTGTTTGGTTATGATCCAGAAACGGAATGGTTTGCCCCATGATTCCCTTTGTAACTGTTTGGTTTGAAGCAGAGAATCGGAATCAAAATTATTATTATTAGTTGTATTATTATTATTTTTTCATTATTTATTTATTATTATTATTGTTAATTATTTATGTATTTATTATTATTATTATTTATTTATTATTTATTATTAATAATATTTATCTTATTATTATTATTTATTTTTATTATTTATTATTATTAATTAATTAATATTATTATTATTTATGTATTTATTATTATTATTATTTATTTTATTTATTATTATTATTATTATTTATTAATAATATTTATCTTATTATTATTATTATTATTTATGTATTTATTATTATTATTATTATTATTATTTATTATTATTATTATTTATTTATTATTAATAATAATATTTATTATTATTATTTATTATTAATTATTAATAATATTTATTATTATTATTATTATTATTATACTTGGTTGGGGAATGAGGAAGGGAAAGAGAATAGAAAACCATTGGGGGGATTGGAGAATCAATTTGGGGGAATTGAGGGAAAAGCCAAAACTAAAAATAAATAAAGGGAATGATTAAAAACGCCAAACAAACAACCATAAAGGGTTTCATTCCCTTTTCTCTTTCCTGATTACTCCCGACCAAACGCTCCCTAATAGTATTAAAATATAGACTCAGGGTGTGTTCAAGGCCATCTTTAGCAAAGGATGAGTCCGCCACTGTATATAAATAATTATCAATAATTTAACTTATATAATAGTAATAAAATTGGTCGGAATTTAAAGTCTAGCCTAGTGATTAATGCAATATTGTAGCCTATTATCATGTCGCTTATGGTTTAAATCCCTACGTTGAATTAAAAATAAAATAAAATTGGTCACTCAAAAAAGAAAGGGAATAATAATAATAATAATAATAATAATATCATTATTATACTTTCTTTCTACATATTTTAATGAAAATAATTTTCACTTTATTTTATCACCAATTTTATCCTCATAACTTAATGCCATTCGTCCAACAAAATTATCAAGATATTATTCGTCATAATTATAATATTTTAAAAAATATATATTGTTTATTTGATATAAATAGCTAAATGTAATTTTTTTAAAAAAATATTAATTTTTAAATACGTGTTATACAATTGTGTTGAAATGTAAAATTAATGGAGTTATATTGTAACAATATAAATAACAAACAAAATTATTAAGAAAAAAAAAACCTCAAAACCAGTTTCTAGTTTTAAAAATTAAAAACAAAAAACACACAACAATAGCAAAAAAAATTGTTTATTTATTTCTTGTTTTTGGTTTTCACTAATGTACGCTCACTGAAAATAATTGTCAGTGAATCACAAACATGGTCTTAGCTTAGTTCATAATCATGCTAAATAATTTTTGAACTATTTTTGAAATTGAAAGCATGTTTAATTGTTATTATGCATATGACGGTTTGCTATCTCTTGAGGCTAGATCTTCATTTGATACAAGTCTGGGTGGTATGAATACACTCTCGTTGAGTTGTTATTATTTCCTTTGATTATTTACCTAAGGACAAGCAAATACTTAAGTGTAGGAATATTTAATAAATGCTTGAGTTATATATATTTTTATATGAAATTATAACATTACTTGCATTGTGTTTGTGGTTCAACCTGATTTTTTACCTATGAAAATGATCTCTTTTGAACTTGTGATAAACTACAATTTTGAGCCATGTGAATAAGCTTTAAAATGCATTTTGAATCACTGAATTTGAATTGTAAATCAAAAATTATGGCCAAAATCGTAACAATCACACAGTCTGTCTCGCCTGACACAAAAGTGTCTCGCCCGAGACTGATGCCAGGATGACTCCAGAAGGAGCTGTCTCGCCCGAGACACTTTGGCCTCACCCCAGACATCTACCAAAGTGTTTTTAGAAGGTGAAATCTCACTCGAGACACATTGGTCTTGCCCGAGATTACACCCTAAGTTATATTTACATCTTAAAATGCGTTTTAATTGATGATCAATGAGTTTTTGAAAACTAATGGCAATATAACATTATGATGAAAGCATGTGAAATGAAAAAGATTGAAATATGATGTGTACATATAAGGAATAGGAGAATGTATATGTAAATGGGAAATAACCCAATACTCTATATGGCTAGTAAGAACCCTATGATAAGAGTGTGTCGCGACATACGGTTATACTGCACAGTGATATGTGAAATGTTATATGAAATGAAATGTGAAATGAAACGATAACAATGTGTAACGCCCCTTATAAGCCTACCGAAATAGACCTATAAGAGAGTTACACGTGTCTTTCGACGGTATACCGAACTTAAAATTTTGTTATTAATTAAAATTTCACTATTACATTACAATACAATTAATAATTTTTACAATAATACAAACTCTTTACACTTTCTTCAGTTTATGCCATCTAAGTCTTCTGGTGCTGATCTTCTAAATAGGTTCTTGTCTATATCTTCCGCATATCTACAAGTTAGCAAAACACTAACTTGCTGAGCGATAAGCTCAGTTGATACTTTACTCTTAAAACATAAATAACTTTCAAAGATAATTCATATCAACACATACATATCAAATAGTGCACAGTTATAGCATTACAACCCATCATTACATGTCATCATAGCATATAGAGTAAGGGTAAAGTATTAAACATGGTTCCCGTAGAGCTCGCTACGTGTCCATCCTAGTTATCCTTATCTTCAGCTAAATTCCATCGCTATCTATACTAGCAAATTACGATTCAATTAGTTCTTATTTATTTACCATTTAATCACCAATTTATTTTCCTTTAATTTATTTCTTTTATCTCAAGTATTTTCTTATTCTAGTTCAACCATTTATTTGTCTAATTGTACGTCTTTATCCACTTTAGTTTTAGCACTTACTTAATTCTATTTATGCCTTATTGTCTCTAAATTTATTAATTAATTCATTTGGCTACTCATTAGTAATTTAATCGTCATATTTATATTTTACACCTCTATTAACTCATTCATCAATATAATCTCTTACTAACCATTTTACTACATCTCTCACTTATTAACTTACTTTTATCATTTAGTGACAATATCCCGCATTCAATTATTTATTTTTGTCATTCACTATTTTAATTAATTCCAATTAAACTTTATTCCACATATTCGCTCGGCGTCGATAATTAATTTAAACTACGTTGATAACATTTCTATCCCAATCTGAGTATCCTCGTTAATATTATCTCTTGTTATTCACCTTTATTATTATTATTACCATTCATTTATTTCATTATCGTTCTATTTATTTTTAACGTTAAACACATTTTATTAATTTAATTATTTGTGCTATTTATGTTATCAATCGATTCAGTTCTCGGTTCGTCATTCGGAGTCCATTTTTGGGTTCGGAATATCAAAATGGTGCAATAAGGGTTCTGTCCAAATATACTCGCCGGAGCAGAATTATTCCGGTCACGGGCAAAGGAATATTCTGGTTGTCGGAAAATTTCAAAGTTGCCGAATTTCAAATCCGAGCATACCAATAGCTTCCTTTTTACTCAAGGATTCAAAATATACCATAACATTTAACAAACTACCAGCCATTTGACCAGAAAATCAAGAAATAGTCCGGTCCTTAGCCGGAAAACACCTTACCGAAAAATCTCAACCAATCCACAAAATCTCAACGTGAAAATGAAGCTAACGAAGAGAGGAGTCGGAAAATACCTATATCGGAGCAAGAAGGTGGCCGGAGGGCATCGGAAATCGCGTTGGAAGCCGGCTGCGATCCGAATACCGCTCGAACTCGACCCGTCAGATCTTCACGTTCTGGCCACAGATCAGCAAAAAGGCTGGTGTCATTCGAAAGCTTTCATTGCCTGGAGTCGATCGGTGCCCTCTCTTTTATCATTGAAGCACCGGAGGCGCCGAAAAACGTGTTGAAAATCTTTGGTGAACAGTATAGTGAACAGCGTCTACTCGCTTCTAGCCGCAACTCCAAGTGACTCCGTCGACGCCTCGCAGTCGTGCCGCCATCACCATGATCGTCGGAGGGAGGCCTTCAGACCAGTGAGGTGTGTCGGCCCGGTCGGTGGCGGCGCTAGGGCGGCCGGTGCTCCTTTTCTCTTTCCTCTCCTTTTATTTTCCTTTCTTTTCTTTTCTTTCCCGTTTTTGTTTTCTTTCTATTTCAATTTCAATACCCATATTTTCCTTAAACTCCCTTATTTCTCAAACCTTCTACACTCTTCTCTTAACCAACATTATTATTATTATTATTTTATCATTCTTATTTATTTATTTATTTTTATTTTTAAAATATCCTTCTACCAACTTACACATGCTTCCTTTAAATAATTACTACAAAAATTATTATTATTTCCTAATTTATCCGCTTAATTAAATTTCAATTTACAATTATACTACTATACTATTTTTCCCCTTCAATGCATTTTATATCTATTTTTATTTCTCGACGAATTATCCGATTAAAACATTTATTTATTAACATTTGATTTCCAATAAGGCTGTCGCGCGCGTGACAATTGGTCGTGAGCGAGACGCCTGTCTATAATGTGACAAATCTTCCCACCTTAAAATGTTTCATCCTCGAAACTCATTTGTTTTTGCATATGTGGGTAACTCTTTATATTTATTTTATTTTATTTTATTTTTTTTATTAGATATCTCCCTTTTCCTCTACTTCATATGTTCATTTACTTGTCATATGTCACAATTTCAAGATCCATTGTTTCTTGTTCAACTCATTTCTATCTTTCTTTTCTTTCGTGTCTCTTCGTGTTTTAACCTTGTTTCTCCTGATCTATATTATTAACTTATTCATGTCTAATAGCTTAATGCATCTCAATTTTTACTATTGAATATTTGAAAGTAACCTTTGTACTACTACTAGATAAGTCTATTATATAGGCACTGGTTCGAATTTTCTTAAAATCATTTAGTACCTTAATTAGTCTTCCTAACTCGCTATGTATACTAAATGAATTTTTCTTGATTATGTATTACAATATTGCTAAATATATCTATGTTGACGACTACCCAATGGTTTTATCGCACCCAACTTACCTTTTTATTTGTAGCTTGTTTGCATTTTTACTTAAATTTCCTTGAAACATTGAAAAAAGCTTTGATTTACTCCTAGGTACCAACTACTTCGACGTTTTCCTTATCTTCTATTTCATCACGATCATTTTAATTCAATCACATATTCTCAAACAAGTACTTACCATACTGCATACATAATTTAAAATTCATATCATGGCATAATAAACATATCACAATATTGTCGCACAAGACAACCATTAGCACAACAATTTCATCTCACAATTATTTTATATATAATTATTCCTGTCTTATCACTATTTGAATTTACAGGAAATTTATTTGACTTCTATCTCTATCTTCTCTGATTCCATGTTTCTCAACTTCCGTAACTCTATTTATTCATATAGTTAACAAAATATTCATAAACGGTCAATTCAACCGGCTCCCACAGTCTATTTTCCTATTACCTCCTGGCTATAATTGATCTTTTCTTTTCTCTTCCTACTCTTCATTGACTTTTCCTTGACTTTCCTATTTAATGGGTCTAATGCTTACTTAAAATTCTAATTCCATTAATTTTCCTTTTATCTTCTTTCTATATACTCTCGACTCCTTAATCCATCCCTCAGTATCACTCATCTCTATCCCCTTTCATTTTCTTTCATATGGACAATAAAAAGTATCTGCTCAATTGAGCATAAATTCATATCTCACTATTATCAACACCAACGACATTTGTTTCTAATGAATAATTGAATCATCAATCTGATATAATTAATCTTTAATTACATTATTTATAACGATTCGTTATATCTATTATTCCTTGCTTCTTGTATTTCCAATCTATCACTTCCTGTCTATAATTTAATTATTCAATTTATTACTTAGTGTCTAGGTTACTTCTCTTTAACTACTTACCTTCAATTAAATATACCTAATCGACTCATTAATAGATTTTCGTCATAATATTCCTTTACTTTCTTAATTCATCAACTTAGGGTTTCAACGAACTACCTAAAATTAATAGGCTTCTGTGCTTCTAAGCTTTTCATAAATTTAAAAGTGGTTCTGCAAGCTTTTAAACACAATACAATTTATTACAGCTAACCGTCAAGTTTAATTATTACGTAGTACTTGATTGCATTTAACCGACACAATTTATTCAGTATATCTATCCATCTTGTATCAATTTACTTAGTTTACGTAACTTAATTTGAACTTACAATCTATTCCTTAAGTGTTCCAGCTACGTCGCAACATTTAATCTCAAATTCTCTTTTACTTCTAACCATTTCATTTAATATGTGTATATATATTTAATTCAAGGTTTGTATTTAATAGATCCTCTTATTAGTTTAGCGAATTCTTCATTCAAGTCAAATTTTAACTTTATCTTATGGTTTCGAATTTACCTTCTATTCTCACTTTCACTAATAGATTTTATTTAATCCCTAGCTTAGTGAGTTAAACTATCTGTATTGGACACTTCATGGTTTATATCCAAAATCTTAGTATCAATTTATTTATGTGGGAGTTCAACTCGCATTACCGTTAAATTTATATAGGATGAGTTAACATTGTTTAACGTCATTGAGCCTTTATCGTTTATGGCTTTATAAGATTTCTTCATACTCTTTAAATTTCTTTCAAACTGTAGTCTTACTTTGGATTATTTGAACACTTTTTCTTATTTTCAAAATATGTCTCTTGGTCCACTTTTCTCTTCCTTTCCTATTTCCCTGTTTTACTCTCTTCAATTTCCTCTATTATGTTTTAACTTTTCTTTTCGTGGATGACTTCATATTTTTATCAGTTTTTATATTGTCATTACTGCTTTGATCTTTAGTGTTGTATACCTAAATCTCTAATACTTTGGCATTTTATACACACCTGTCGAAATCAATTATTATTATTATTTTTTTAACTCATCTTTTCTTCTATTGCTCACTAGAGTAACAGCAGAAGAAGAGAATGGGTAAGTTATTTTCGTTAAGTTTCACACAACTCATGTGACTCGCCAGTCATTTCAATCATTGAGTCCCACCCGTCTGACGTGATAATTATTAATCATCTCAATTATTGAGTCTTCACCAACTCATATCACAATCATCAATTATTTATCATCACACTTATTCCAATTTTTAATTTGACTTGTATTACCAAGGTGAGCTATTTTTATACTTTTCGTTCACAGATATCTCTGCTATCTCATTCTCTTTCTTTTTTCTTTTTGTGAGCATCATGTATAGCATACCCTTTCATATGCTAAACAATACAACATTTCTTAAATAATCATATTTTCTGTTCAGTATATTGTATATTGACTGATATTTTAACTCATAGATCTCTTTTAAAAATCTTTTGTCATCTTTACCTGGTATAATTAACTTATGATTTCACACAATTTCTACACTTATCAATATCATTCCCCACTGTACTCCTTGCATATTTACCAAGTCGAGTGAATTCACGTTCGTACTCAGCTACTGACATACAAGAACTCAGGTAAGCTCCGAAACGAACTTCTTCCTAAACTCTGTTAGGTATCCAGCTTCTCTTGTTGGTAGGCAACCAACCTCCATTGCAGCCATTGTTGAAGCCTCCATGTTAGTTCCAACAACCAACTCACAACCTCCATTGTTGACCAAGAAGAGCTTGTGTTCATACTCCTTTTATGCACTATAAATAGGAGACATTTGTATAGCATTTTTGTGGTGTAAGAGAGCTGCAAAGATATATAGCAGTGAGGAAGAGAGAAGAGTGGTTGTGAGAGAGAGTTAAAATAGCGTTTTGTAAATAAGAGCTATATTTTGAGAGGATTGGTTTTTTGTAAGTTGAGTGAGCTTGTCTCCTCCTTGTAATTCTGTTTATGTTTAATAGAAGAGTTTTCCAATCCCAACAAGTGGTATCAGAGCCTTGGTTGGTGAAGCTCTCGTTCAAACTCTGTTTTCTTCTATAAACAACACTGCCCAAATTTTTGAGTTTTCGAATTTTGCTCAAACGAGAAATTTGATCACACCACTGGGTTGGGCTCGAAGAGAAAAGGATTCTGGAATTTTTGGGACGAAAAACTGCAGCCGGAATCGTCCACACGCGCCGGCGAGTGAAGTTGCAGGCTGGCCCATGCGCACCCAGGCGCTGCACGCGCCATTCGGTGAAGAAGATGATGACGTCATCCTGACACGCCAGCACCACGTCATCACCACGTCAGCCACTCCGTCCGAGTCAGCAGCCACGCCAACATTCTACGTTCTCTGCCACATCAGCGTAACGTCATCTGCCACGTAACGTCTTTCTGAAGTGACACGTGGCAAGTTCTCCTTCTGCCACGTCAGCAGCTTCTCAACCCATTGGTTTGAACCAATCAGGTTCGGTTCAGTGCATTTCGAGGTCCGGTTCAGGTTGTTCCAGATCGGTTTTTGAAGGGGTCAGACCGGTTCCTAAGGTTTTGAAGCGTTCCGGATCCAACCGTGGGGTCGGTGTTGCCTAATTTTGCTCCGACATTCCGGTACAAACAAATTTGAGGCATTTTTCATGGAGTCTTCAAGCGCGGATACGATGATCCTGGTTATGCCCACAAATTACAATATGTGGAAGCCAAGAATGGAAGATTTACTGGTTCTAAAGGATTTAGCAGAACCTTTAGAGACCAAAGGCGTCAAACCAGACACAAATACAGAGGAAGTCTGGACGAGAATGAATAAGAAAACTGTGGCACTAATCAGACAATGAATTGACCACAGTGTTTTTCATCATGTTTCTCAAGAGACCGACGTATATAAACTCTGGGAAAAGCTTGAGAATATGTTCCAAGCTAAGACGGCCCGCAATAAGACGCTGCTCATGAGGAGATTAGTAAACCACAAGTTATGTGGTGGTACCTCGGTGTCAGAACACCTGAGTCAGTTCCAAGATCTTGTGAATCAGCTCGGTGCAGCTGAATGGATTCTCAAAGATGAGGAGCAGGCCATATTGCTATTGAGTTCTCTACCTAATAGCTGGGAGACGCTCGTTGTTACTCTTAGTAATTCTGCTCCTGATGGCAAAGTAACTATACAGATGGTTACAGATGCTTTAATAAACGAGGAAGCCCGTAGAAAAGAAGTCGGGGTTAATCAGTCGCATGCCCCCTTGTTTATGAAAGCAATGAAAGAGGGGGAGGCAGAAATGGAGGTAGAAGTAAAGGTAGAGGTCGAGGTCGAGGCCGAGGAAAAAGTCAAGACTACGATCCAAAGACTGTCGATGGAGACACGGATCAAGATGAGGGCATTATTAAATGTTATCATTGTGGCAAAAGGGGCCACAGAATAAGAGATTGTCGGAAGTTCCTGAAAGAGATAGCGCAAGGTGGTCAAAAATCTCAAAAGGATGATGGTGACACTATGGTCACCATATCATCGGATGTTGCATAATCCGAGTTGGAGGCCTTCCTCTATGGTGATTCGGAGGAAGGACATACGTGGAGATGAGTTCCACGTGAATGGTTATTCCCTCTGGTATGGTGATTCAGAGGAAGGTGATTTCCTTTCACTATGACGATAGGTGAAAGATGAATATTTGACGGGTGCCTTGTATTGAAAGTCTTCCTGATATAGTGAAGGTCAGGCGGCGTGTCCCGTTGGTTGAAAACGGCGGTGCAAGATGATTTGACAGAATTGCTCTTTTCGTGGTGATCAAAAAGAAGGAGATATACAGAGCTGCTATAGTCTCCATGTGATTTTCCCTTATTCAAGGTTTACAAATAAGGATGAGATACCTTTCTCTAAGGTGTTCAGAGACAGAGAGAAGATATTGACTAACTGGGAGCTCAGACCCCTCCACCAGAGGATGATGGTGTCAAGAAGGGGGAGCTACAGAAGAAGATGGAAGCGTCCCGCCTAATGAAGCAGGGGGAACTAGAAGAGTTATTCCTTTTTCTATAAGAGCTACAGAAGAAGATGAAAGCGTCTCGCTTGATGAAACAGGGGGAGCTAGAAGAGTTGTTCCTTTTCTGAGAAAGAAAAGAAGAAAGTGGTAGTGGTACCCTACTCTTAGGCAGTAGGAAGTTTTGATGCAACATGAACAAGCATCGTTGGAGTGAGAGAATGACGGAAGAATCTGGAGGGGGAGTTTGTTAGGTATCCAGCTTCTCTTGTTGGTAGGCAACCAACCTCCATTGCAGCCATTGTTGAAGCCTCCATCTTAGTTCCAACAACCAACTCACAACCT
>CATIWJ010255413.1:0-16810 GCA_949640765.1 Croton laevigatus | reverse complement strand
TTTCTTACAATATAATATTTTATCATTATATTCTTCTGGCTCTTGTGCTTTCAGCATAGATTTGGCATTTCCCTCTATTGTTTAATTATTCAATTTAGTCACTAAAGTCATTCTGATCATTTTAATTTGTCAGAATTTCCTATCACAATATTTATACGCTTCAGTGCTGATTATTTTCCTTGATTTTTTTTATAGGATCTTTATGTTCTACAATTTTATAATCGGTTGGATGAAACAAAAAAAGGGGAAGTAAGTTGCATCTTGTTGTAATTCAGTTGGCAAATATTAAATAATTACACTCTTTATGTCATACGATGTCGTCGGGTTGTGGATATCATGAATCATGATTGAAGCGAAGTGATAAACATTGTTGATTTGTGTATTCATAACTGTTTGCTACAATCCACGGATACCAGCCAAATAACTAGTGAATGAACCTGAAATTATAATAAATTTATCCTGTTCCAGTGTCAAATCTCTATTGGTGTAGGCTTGTTAGATGGGAATTGTATTAGGATGAAAAAACAGCCCATTGCAACTTGAAACTCAACAAGAAGTAGCTTGTGAAGAATTCTTTATGTTCACAAATGTCAATATAACCTAACAAATCCTACCAATCTTTTGTGTGTGGAATAGACCATAAAAGGAATGCAGACTAGTTGCACTGCAAATTTTCTGGGTTCCACAAGCAGACTGCTATTGGTATGTTTGGTGAGGTTAACTGTTGGAGAATCCATACAGCCGACCCAAACTTATTTGCGACTAAGGCTTGTTGTTGTTGATGATGATGATTATTATTATTATTAAAGCCATAGAGGTCAATGGATGAGTCTTTGGGGCATAGGGTAGGCAAATGTTACTTGGCAGAAGTTTAAACATGAAGATGAAAGGACTCTAGAAAAAAAAAGACAAGGATAACTTTTGTATGCCCTTGTACTTTGCACTTTTCCCTTGTAGCACCCTATCCTTTCAGAATGACCTATTAGAAATATATTCTTTCTTCTAATTCTTCAACATCTAGACACCTTGCCGCACAATATAAAAGCTTGTGAAACACAATCACAATGATGTGGCAGTGTGTTAAGGTGTCTGGTTGTTGAAAATATGAAAACATAGGTGTCTAATAGGTCATTGTGAAAGGATAGGGCGCCACAAGGGAAAAAGGTGCAAAGGATAGGGGCATACATATGTATTTGGCCAAAAAGATAATGACAAGGAACCTTATAATTGTTTGAGGAAACACCTGTCTTAGTCATGGAGACTGTTTGTACCCTTGTAGGTCTTCTTGCATTATCGTTTTCTTTTTGAATATTTTTACTTGTTTTGTGTAGGGGTGGATAGGTTAACCTACCTCTTCAATGATATCTAGTATTTGTATATGTAAATTTCTTGTTAAAAAATTACTGTTCTTTATGCTTAAACAATAAATCACTAACACATTGTTTTCACTTCTAGATTGCTTGTGCTACTGCTGGAGAAGTTCGAAAATGGGTGGAGGCATTTAATCATGCAAAGCAGCAGGTACGGGCATCCACTTGGACATTGTAAATATAGTGGTCTTTTGTTGAAGTTATACAAAATAATTTGCTTATATTATCACCATGGTGGAATCAGTTTCCTACTATTGTCATTTCAGATTTCTTTGCTTCTGATTCCTGTCACTTTTGCATAATTTGCTAATTCCATTTTTCTTGTTAAAGTTAGTAAAAACTTTGGTTCCTCTACAATGAGAATGAAGCTTCTTGTTTATATTTTAGAAACTTATGTGAAGCCTCGTACAATGTAGAATCCACATACAAACTAATGAAAAACGTAGAATTCAAATTGAGTTTGTTATAAAAGTTTTGAATGCAACTCAATATGTGTAGATGTTAAGAGAAAAAAAAGAGAGGAAAAACAAAATGGAAAGGAAGAAAAATGAGTGAGATAGAGATGAGGAAGAAATTGAGAAGAAAACTAGGAGGGAACTGAAAAGATTGAGAGAGAGAGAGAGAGAGAGAGAGAGAGAGAGAGAGAGTTTAAGTTTTGTGGAGTTCATTTGAAATACCATCAATTTTGATAAGATTTGTTAAATTTTGTTCAATTCCACAACATTGAATTGTTGTAATTAAATTATTATTATTTTGAACTTACCAAAGGTATTCATTCAATTTCCACAAGATTTTGTATGATTCATTTATACCAAGTAGGGGTTGTCAGAAAGGATTGTTAAATCTCCACTGTTGCTACCCATTATTAACATTCTTCTTTGGCAGGCAGAATATGAGCTCTTAAGAGGAGCTAGTGCCAGAGACAAGCTGAACATGGAGACTGAGTATGTACTACACGTCGGATTATCTTATTTAAATAATTCTCATCAGCTCAGTTTTGTATACTTATAATTTGCACTTGGAAAATTTGTGTTACAAATCATTGTTTTGGGGATTGGTTGTGAGTGGCTTTGTTTTCTATCAAGACCTGGCCAGGCTACTTATGAAGTTTTATGTTTACTTAGACTAGGGACTAGAGTAACCAATGGGGTTTCAGCAAGTGTACGATAAAATCTGAACATATTAGAGTCTAGATTATCATGATGGTTAATCTGTGCATCACCTGATTTTGTTCTTTACGGATTGCAATGTGTCAGTTTTTTTTCTTTTTTTTTTCTTTTGGAGAATCAACTGTGTCAGTTACTTCGCTTATTTTATCATCTTTTGTCAGTATTTATCTGATTAACTAAGAAGGCATACTGGTTGTTCTCTTTGATGTAATTGCATTTTGTTTACTGCACGATTGACCAGTGATATTATTTCTAACTTGTTTTTATTTTGTTTCATCTTGGGAAAGAATCAATCTAGAAGGACATCGGCCTAGAATGAGGCGGTATGCACATGGCTTAAAGAAGCTTATAAGAATAGGACAAGGTGAGGCAGTATGCTTGTCCGATCTTTTTCCATCTGCTTTTATAGAACATTCCTGAATTCAGTCAACATTGTTTGATATTCTTTTGACAAGTAATGTGAACAATTAAGGTATTTTAACTTATGAAATAAAAAAATAAATAAATAAAAATTAAGAAACTATTAAAATGCTAAATGAAATAAAATACTTCAAAATATAAATAGAAAGCTTGTTGCAGTTTCCTCTACTAATTAGATTATATTGTATTTATTAGGAGTATCATAGGTTTTATAAAATATTGTGGTTTCTATGTCCAATAAAACATCTGAAAATTCAAGCTAGTTTATAACTAATTTATTACTACTTATATCTGGTATTATAGGCTTTAAACGTTCAGTTTTTTTATTTAGGATCCCTTTGTCAATTAATATTTTGTTTTTTTACACAGCTAACTGTCTACTTTGGTTGTTGACAGGTCCAGAGATGCTTCTTCGCCAAGCCACAACTTTGCATGCAAATACAAAGTCAGATAGATATTATGAGGGGGAAATTGGAGATGCCATTGAAGCACATGAATGGAAATGTGTTCGTACAATTAACGGTATTTTTTTGTTAAGTACTTTAATATTCAAGTATAGCCTGTCACATAGATTCATTTAGTTTTTCAGTGTCATCTATTGTTATACTGCTTTGTCTCACTTCTTCTCATACTTAATGTGGAAGAAACACTCTTATTGACAAGAAGAAGTGCTGCTTAGATAGTATGTAAATACAGTTGGAAACAGGAATTATGTTCTTGAATTAGGCTATAGAATCCATTGTGAATCTTCCTTGTCCATGGTTTAGAATTTCTTCCTTGTAGAATTATTTGCCAAAATAGCACAGAAGAATTTCCAGTTAATATATTATCAAAGATTATCTATATATATATATATATATATATATATATATATATTTAAATATTTTGAGTTTCACTTGGTTGTAGGTGTTCGAATCTTTGAGGATGTTTCTGATTCTAAGGTATTTGTTGTTGTCTGTCTTGTATCCTTCCTCTCAATATTTTAGCTTTAAAAGGTACTTTTCTCATTTGTTTAATGCATCATTTTTGTAGATGATAAAAAGGAATCTTATTATTATTCATTGTCATTATCGATTAATTTGCTGTAATAGATGGCAGCCTCATGCTTTTCTTAGATAACTTTCCTTTTCAATAGCTTGTTCTCAGTTGTAAACAAGTTTCCGTTTCAATAGCTAGTGTTGAAGTGTAAAGGATTGTGATTTGTGAAAATGTAAAAAAGTATAAGCAAAGTTGAATTTCTTAATTTTCAGACACCATGTGCTGTTGCTAATGAATTCCATTGCTAATGAAAAACAGCTGACTGTGATCATCCTGACTAATAAACTTTGATCACCTTTTTTATGTTAAAACTTATGTCATCATTGCATTTTTTTTTGCTTCTGGATCTTCAAATTCCTTCATTTCTTAGACCTCTTAACAAAATCACAAAGTTTTAGGACCCAAATAATTTTATAAATATTGGGGAATGAGGTGGCTTTTCACATTATTTTCATATTATAGCTGTACAGCCAGACAAAGATGTTGCCTTCCAAATTATGTTTGAAGACTGTCACAAAGTTTCTTTCCGTTTCATATTCTTTTTAATGCTTAAGTCCCCATCATTTTAACCGTAATGTGTTTAAGTATTACTCAACAGAAGTTCTATTTTCAATTTTCATTTGCTTTTGCTTCTTGATTTTTGTTTGTTATATAGATTAGTAGGATACATTTTCACATGTGATTGTTGTCTTATTTGCTTCCTCTTTAAAATTTTGTTTCATATCAAGAGGAAGAAAAAGACTGTACTACATCAAATTAATGCCTGAGTTGATGAGGTCATTTCTTGAAATTGTGAATATTACACATGTAGGGAAGGTGGCTTATTATGATGTAAAATATTTATGCAAGGCTGCTTGTGGGTATATACATTTATGAATTATCCTTATGTGTTTTCAAACGTTTTTATAGTTGGTGTATTTTCTAATTCAATCAAACTGAAGCATGGAAGTCCTATAAACTCCATGTAGAGCCTTGAAGTCTCTGATTAATTTGTACTCTTTGTAGAATGCTAAAGGTGTTCTTGTCAAAGCTGTTGGTGTTATTGATACCACTGCAGATACTGTTTTTGAAGTCATTTTAAATGTTGATCGGCATCAAAGATACGAGTAAGTTTCTTTACCAAACTTCCCAAGCTCTCTGACATATTCAACACGATCCTTCTGTTCTTTAAGTTGTGTGCATCTGTATGTATGTATGTATGTACTAACCGATGTTAAAAGGCTAGTACTAACAAATTATCTTGGTTAGCTTGCACCCTCCTGAATTGAAAGTAGGCCTTTGTTCTTATCTTTTTTCTATATTGTGGATGGTCTCGTTGGGATGAACATCCAGTCCAGCTAAATTAAAATGCTGCGGCAACATGCCGGACCTTCTTTGATACCGTGTTGAAATTGTGAAATTCGGTCGAGGTTGATAGAATAAGAGGAGGCTAGAACCCATGATTAGATGGACAGGTTTGGACGTACTTGGTTTTGGGCTTACCAATGATAAATAGATTAACTTGGTTATTCACCTGTATAAGTTTTAGTGTTATAGTGTTGTTATTTGATGTGGGTTTCCAATAGATCTTACTATTACTAATTCAACAAAAGGCAAAAACTAGTCCAATATTTCTTTCCTTTGCATGATTGCATCTGACTTCTTAATGAAAAAAGGAAAAAATGTTACAGGTGGGACACTTTGACAGGTGACTTGGAGTTGTTAGATTCATATGATGGACACTATGATGTTGTGTACGGGACATACGATCCAAAATATTTAACACGGTACGTATCAAGCTAGATTAATTAATTCTTCCGAATAGTGTGCTTCTTAGTTTTTCAGTGGTTGTTGAGTGCGTCTTGCTGCCTAACATGGAATTGCTAACTGTTTGACTTGGTTGGGTCTGAATCTGAACCTTCTACACTGCTAAGCTTGATTTCTGCTATCGAAGTTGCTTTTACCACAACAATGTGTGTTGTACAATGCTTTCTTTTTAAAATTCAACGCAAATGGAAAAATGGAAAAGTTAATTTTAGTTTTAGTAGCCTTTTGAACGTTTGTGCACTTAAAACTAATAGCTGTATCGTCACTATATTTTTCTTTGTACATGCCTAGGCCCTTAGTATCATTTCGTGTATTTAACCTTCATTTTTATTGCCAACATATATGTACCTTACACTTGTGGAAGCTTTTCCTTGTTTCTCTCATGCTTAAGATTTGTTGGACATGGACTTGCTTGCATCAGTAGTTTAGTTCTTGCTACATTGAAGTTGGATTTAGTTTCAATTCCATCTTCTTCCTTATATCATTTTCTTTTTCACTTATTGGATGGCGTCTGTCACAGGTGGCAATCCAAAAGAGATTTTCTTTTCTCCAGGCAATGGTTTAACGGCCAAGATGGAACCTACAGTAAGTGAATATGATTTAGTTTTATGTTAGTTCTCATAGAATTGCATGTCACATATGACAGACACTTTGAAATTAGCAGGACTATCCTCTCTTCACTCCTGTTTTACCCCACAAGGGAGATCTGATTCTCTTGGACTCAGTTTTGTTATTACCACATTCTCTTCTCGTTGTGTATTTTATTTTCTGTAGCTACAGTAGTACAGTAAACTGAATTTATGAGTGTCATAAAAATACTCATATAACTGGCATGGTGTCATAAAAATACACATTCTCATAGATGAGCTATGGTGCTTACTTTGAGAGCCATTGTCAATTTGGTGCATTGATCTTGTATGAACTATAATTAATCTACTTTGATTTTGTAAATTTAAAGTAGTTCTCAGTTTTTTCTGTGTCAATATACTTATGTTACTCCTATTTTGATCATTGCAAGGACTAGATATGCTGACCACTTGGTTGGTTGATTTGCTGTTTTTTCCCCCTTATCTCTGCAGCCATCTTGCAATTTCCAGCTGTACATAAGAAGCGACCTCCTAGATCTGGATATCGACGTACAAAAATCAATCGTAAGATGATTAATTTTCTGAACTGAAAGGTTTCTATATTATCATTATGACGTTTAAAATTCTATTAGTGCTTCTTCCTGCTGCAATATGTCATGGTCTATGGAATTGGACAAATATGAGGGTATACTATGAAGCCATATTTACTAGAAATTAGAAAATCATCCTAAATGTTGTGGCTTAGGTTTATGATGGAAACTGAAAATTTTCACCGGCATCCCTTGTACATTAGTTGAATGCTTAAAATTAAGTTGGTACACCATGTTACCACTTTTGTTTTTGTGTATCATGTGTTCTCTTTTGAATTTGTTGAGAATCTACCTATACCTTTTCTTCTTTTAAATATTTTTCATGAACAATTTGATTGTTCTTGGAATCTAACTTTGCATTTGCATGCATATACTTTTATAGATAAAAAGAAAGAACTTTTTCTTTCTATTGAAATAATCATTCTAATTTATTTTATCATCTCTAAGATTTGTTTATTTTACTTGCTAAAAAAGTATGTGCTTGTTGATATGGAAATATCTCAGTTGAGCATATGCTCCTTTGCTAATTTTTTTTCTTCTTCCCCTATCACTTTGACCTGTAGCTTCAACGTGGGAGATTAGAAATTTAAATACACCAATGGGTTCCAGTTCCATGAAATGTATTGTGATGCAGACACTAGAGATAAGTGAGGCAGGATGGTTTAGATGGAAGGCTAATCAGTGCTCAAAGTTTGAAAAGACTATTCCTTACGCATTACTGTCCCAGGTGGCAGGTTTGTTAAAATATTTATTCTTCTTCTATTTGGGCATTGTATAAGCTAATTTACTATCCTAAGGGTCTAGAATTGGTTGGTTGCCTTGTGTCCAACATCAGCTGATATGTGCGCTATGAAACAAATGACATTTGACAATATTAAATCTGTTTCAGAAATTTTAGGATTTTTTTCCATAGTGCTAAGGAGTTCATCAGCCAAGTAACTTTCTTGTCCGGCGATAGCTAATGATGGAATTTCCAGTGTGTATGTCTATGTTATTTTCCATTACTAGATCATAAAGTCATTTCTTTAGAAGTGGCTTAGTTTTCCTTTTAGCAATGAAAACACTGCTAGTCAACATAATTTCCCTTCTACAATAATAACATGAATGTTCTTGCAGAAAAGTTTCTTTCAAAATAATTGAAGCCATGATGGTGGAACGATAGATTTTTGTTTGGCTTTGACAGGCAGATTGATTTTTACGCACTGGCAAAGACATTATGACTGTTTTAACAGGCAGTATAACGTCTCTTTTTTGTCCTGGACATGCAGTTTGAACAGAAATTTCAATCATTAATCTTCTCCTTCAGGATGGTTTCCAAATTGCATAACGATGATCACCTAGATAATTGTTTGCTCTTGCTTTACTGTTAGGTTTGAAGGAATATATTGGAGCGAATCCTTCACTGAAATCTAAATATGCCACTACTGTTGTCCAGTCGAAAGTGTCTGAGTACTCCACATCTGGTAGTGAACATGAGGATGAAGAAGTTAAGGATGAGTTCTATGATGCAGTTTCTGCTGATTCATCATCATCAGAAGGGAGTGATGATGAGGATCAATCGGGCCATGAGGTTCTTTTTCTTTTCTTCCTAATTTAATCATTTGCTTTGTTGGCATTCAAATTACTATCATGTGAATTTTTCAACTTGCTTTCTTGAGTTCCACCTCTGTGATCACTTAAAGCTAATTAGTCATGTACTGTAGAGTAAAAGTGTCAGAATTAATGTCATCTGTTTGCATTATCTGATCATACATATTCCATTCATATATTGAAATCAAAATGAGAATGAAGTCTCAGCTTAATTATTACTTGTGTGACAGGAAAAGAAAGTTAAATTGAAGAATGTTTCTTGGGCCATTGCGAGCTTAGCTATGAAGCGAACTTCAGGTCCTTTCTTTGCTCATTATATATAGAAAATGATTTTTCAGGATTTCTGGTGTATTATTCCCATCCGGTCATGTGGTACAGTTTGTTTTGTGTTGGATTTCTGGTGTTCAATGTTATTGTGGGTTGGAACTGTAACAAAATCATTCCGGCATTGTAGGCAAATGCTGCTTACATTCAGGTCCTGCAATGCATGTAAAACTCTTAGTTTATAGGTCATCCATCTTAGTACGTATGAATATGATGTATATAAATAAAGTAGAGCTTTCGAGGAAAACAATTTATCTTCATTTTGCCAGTTATTACTGATTGCTTGTTGAAATATTTTGAGAATCATAACTCACATCAGTATATCCCGATTTTAGGGCTATGAACAAATTGTTAACGAATATACATGGTTACCATGAATTTCAACAATTTAACCTGTTATATTCATATTTCAGTTTCTATTAGAGTTTTCTCAGCTTTCTCAATTGAGCACATAAAATTGATTGCAATATGTAAGAAGAGATAACATGGTGCAGAGAGAGCCTGATTGGAAACCCAATGCTGTTAAGACAGGATTCTTCCATTTATTTAATTTTATCCCCTAATTAAACTTTGTGCCTGTTATGTTTTTTAAATAGTAGCAGCTATTGGTGGAAAAGAACATATATTTTTATATTGTATTGCTCTTCACCCTAGTTAAGATTTCACCATGTACATTTATTGTGTAATTGATACAGTTCTTGGTGCAAATAAGGAATTGGATCACAGTGAAGACCCAATCAATATTGATCTAAGTGAATTCCCTGGTTCCCTACCCAAAGGAAAAGATGAGAAGGATTCCAATTGTTGGAGTTCTCCAAGTGGCATAGGATTTATGATTAGAGGAAAGACTTACCTAAAGGATAACTCAAAGGTTTGTATTTCTTTCTGAAACATTTGTTTTGGGTGTTTTATCATTAGATGATTATTAAATATGAACATTGGATTATTTTATGCACTATTTGTAATAGGCCTGTACAAAGGCGGGTCCACCCTATCAAACCGACCTTACTGCACATGTACAGCCTAAAAAGGAAAACTTAAAATCCACACCAAACACACTAACGCGACAAAAGACAACAATTTAATATATATATATATATATTAAATAGCTAGAAAAGTCAAAAGGTTCAAATTGGGTTCATTGGGTAGAACCCGATTTTGAACAGTCATAATTTGTAATTTTGATATCACATCACGAATTCTAGCCTGTTCCGATTCTGCTAACCTCTACCCAATCAATTTCATAAATTTCAACAGTTATAATTGAAAAATTACTTTTCAGGTCACAGGTGGGGATCCCCTTCTCAAACTCTTGGCTGTAGATTGGTTCAAAGTTGACAGTACCCTAGATAGCGTTTCATTGCATCCCAAGTGTCTAGTACAGGTAAATCATGTATTTTGAGTCTCAAATTATATTGATTTGTGGGAAAAATGTTTTAACCTTTCTAGTTCTCAAACTCATTTTATTTTTTGATAGAACAGTGAGGAAATTCACAAGAAATTGAGAGAGAAATAACCAAGGTTGAGATATATATAAATCAAAATCTCCTTCTGTTAAAATCTCCAAAATCAGAAAAGAAATTACAGCAGAAAGAAGATGAAATAAGGTTGAGATACAACCTCCTCAGGCTTATATATATATAGCATATTCTCTTAACTAACTTCCCCATACGTGTCCCTAATTAATTCCTTGCCCATGTGTACTAGGTGTCATTCCCTTTTTTCCAGCTTCTAGAATAAATCAAGGATGGTCTAGTGACCTCAAGTCTATCAATTTTGGCCCAGCAAAATTGTTTCTATGTCATCATGTAATTATGCACTGGCATAATATTTTAATTTGGACCCTGAAGCTTTGAAAAATTGTAATGGTTAGATTTCAAAGGCTTAAATATTTTACAAGGTTTATTCATTGTTTTTGGAGTTCAGCTAAATATTTTGGTATTACTTTAACCCCACGCATAGCTAGAGCTTTGTGCACCAAGCTGGTCGTCTCTTTAAATAAAAGAGAACAAGTGAATATGGACGTATTAATGGTGGTGACCACAATTTCTAGATTTTTAATATCAGTTGAATAAAATAGAAATTGCAGAGGGTTGACTAATGGAGCTTACAATAGGGTATTCATGATAGCCAGCATAGAAGGACAAGTGGCTATGTGACAATGTGGTTTAGAAGACATTTTTGTACCCCCATATGTTAGCTATCTATAGAATTTGGAATCACTTCACTTTACAATGAAAAATTTATGCACAAATTAAAGACCTGCGGGCATACAGATAGGACAGGTTGTGAACTTTCAAAAAGTAGGGTTCAGTGCTCTGATGAACTATTTTCATTGTTCTTGAAAATGGGGGTGTTTCTATAATGTGGTAGCTTTGCTTGAAATTTTGGGTGGTTCTGATGTAAACGAGGCTTATTGGGCAATAAGTTAGGTGTATTTGTTTTAGCTGTCCAGTCTTTTTGGTAGGAGATTGTGTCTCTTGATATATTTTTCAAGATATTCGAGAGGTATACTAGTTTGATTTATTTATTTATTTTTACCTTATCTTCCCCTCATTAATAATAATTTATTTTGCAATTCTATCTAGCTTGTTCTGCACATTTTGTTCTAATTCTATGTGCAAGTCCCAGATCCCATTCTCAGATCTCTGTAGGGAAACAACAAAAGTAGTAGTGCATTAGGTTTTCTTTGATGTGGAGAAGGTTTGGTATATGCTGAATAGTTACATCTGCTAATGGCTACCTTACACTTTGCAGACGGAGGCCGGGAAGAAGCTCCCATTTATCCTTGTCATTAATCTCCAGGTATGGGAACGACAGAGAATCTCAACCAAACAGTAGCTTTCAATTTATTCGTGCAACTTATTTTGGTATGCAGAAATAGAATATAGAAGTATGCCCGTTAACAGCAAAAATGTAGACTCCAATCCTCCTTAACAATGCTAATAAGGATACTGGATATGATTATGATTAATGAATGGCTTCCCTTGAGAAATTCTTTAGTCTTAAATTTTAATCTTTAATTCAATCTCTTTTTTTTTTTTGGTTTCAGATTCCTGCAAAACCAAATTACAGTATGGTTCTCTACTATGGTGCAGATAGGCCAGTAAACAAAAATTCTTTGTTGGGTAAATTTATTGATGGCACAGATGTGTTTCGGGATTCAAGATTTAAACTGATCCCCAGCATAATTGAGGTATCGAAGATTTGTAAAATAATAATAAACTAGGATGGTGTTTTCGTTGTGTCGGGTTTGAATGCATATTTAACATTGGGTGCAGGGGTATTGGATGGTGAAGCGGGCTGTTGGGACAAAAGCTTGCCTTTTAGGGAAAGCTGTTACATGCAAATACCTCAGACAAGACAATTTTCTGGAGGTAATTCTTTCTGCCTTAATTCTAATAAAAACAAAAAAACAGTAAAGCATTTGTTGAATTACAATACAAAAACATGTATAATTGCAGATTGATGTAGATATCGGATCGTCCTCTGTAGCAAGGAGTGTGATTGGACTTGTCCTTGGATATGTCACAAGCATAGTAGTCGATCTTGCAATTTTGATAGAGGTACACCTCCTCACCCATTTGATATCCGAAATTCAAAGAAAAGAAAATAACTGAATGTGCATTTGCAGGCAAAAGAGGAGGAGGAGTTGCCTGAGTATATTCTTGGGACCGTCCGCTTGAATCGTGTGAGACTCGATTCTGCTGTACCTTTGGAGGTTGTTAACAATTAAAGTTTTATTCATCAACTCCTGTGTTGTATCTTCTTCGGTTTTTCCAATTTTGTGTACATTATTAGATCAAATAAATTACTTTCGGTAATTTAGTGTCATGTGTATGATTTATACCAAAAATTGAATCTCATGACTGCTGACTTCAGGAAATGTTTCTTTACCTTTTTTTTTTTTTTTTCAACTTGGATTAAGTATTCTTTCGTTACCTTAATCCAGCTTTATGAACGATTTTTTTTTTTTCACTTTCCATACATTACTAACATGATTATTAAATTACGTAGGGGAAATTTTCTTTTAGGTTCTCGAGTTTTTTGCTATTACGTTCCTATGTCCTAGTTTTCAAAATGGAGTTTTAGATACTTTAAAATAATTTTGCCTTGTATTCTCTGGAATATAATACTGAGCCAATTCTCAAAGTTCATATATAACTAGAATTTCCATTTTCAAAAAATATATATAACTAGAATTTAGTCCTTGCATGCATCGGGAGGATTTTTTTACCCAATTCAATTTAGGAATTTTATATTTTAATTTAGTAATATATTATGAAATTTCAATTGGTTTGGCTCGTTTAGCAAATACTAGATATTTTTAACATTGCAAGTGTTTACGGTTTAGTTACTTTGTTATTTGATTTTGTAACATTTTAAAATTTTATTTAATTATATAAAAAATTAATTACTGTAAATAAGTAACTTAAAAAATTAACATTAATTTATAATATCATATAGCTAAAATGTTGGAAGAAAGATATAGTATAATGATAACAAAGGTTTTGTGATTAAAAATAATTATGTTAAAAGATAATGAATAAATAATAATATTGACCAAACATGAAAGATGGAATGGAATTGTAAATTTGTGTTGAAATTATTACTAATAATTCATATTTCACATTTGTTTTTGTTAATTCTTAGATTATTATTATTCAAAATCTATGTTATAATATTATCGTTACTCGAACTATAATTTTTTTTACGAAATAACATTACCATATTTAATAGAGGGATCTATATACAATCGCAGGCGGTTGTTTTGCTCTGTAGTCTCAGATATAGACATTTTCAACTTCTCCTTCGTTCCTTCCCCTTCTTTGGCCATTAACTGTCACTACGGTGGCCATTTTATCGGTGATGGAGTTTTTGCTTGAGGATGAGGACGATGAGGATGATGATGGTTTTATGCGGGCTGTTTCAGAGCAATCCATGTGTGATTGATGTTCTATTTTGGTATGCCGTTTTAGTTTCTACTGTTTTTCTGTTGTTTATGTTATTAGCGGATAGGAGTTTGGATTGGAAAGGGGGACTCTGTCTTGTGGGACGGTGCTGGGATTGGGGACTCTGCTTTTTTCGTGTATAGATGCTATGGTTTAATGTCGTTGTGCTGTCAGTGTCGTATTTTTGTCCGTTGGGGTAACAGAAGGCAAGATCGGAGGTTGTTGGCCCTTGTCTTGGAATGGTAGCCCTCGCTGGTGGTGTTTTTCCATTCGTTTTGGCAGTGCTTCTGTGGCAAGGACCAAAGCTGGTACGTGTTTCCTTTGAGCAACTGGTGGTGGAAGGGTTTGTCTTCGTTTTGGTACAGCGTGCATCGGTCGGGTTGGTGTTAACCTGAATCGAACCTGACCAATTCGAACCTGAAATACCCATCTTTTCCACCCTAAACCGATCCTTTATATATTTTGAGCCCCTACCCGACTCCCCGAAAGTTTTGGGGCCCGATCCTATTAACCTGAATTACCTAAAGTTCATGCATGGCAATTTATTCATTAACAACTAATACAAAAAATTAAATTTATGAAACTTTAATTTGTTGCCACCAAGTTCATGCATGGTAATTTGTTCACACACCACCGGCAAATATAAAAAATTTACAAATTATAAGTATTAAAAAAATTAACAACAAATAGCAAATAAAATTTAAAATTAAAATGACTTGTTAAATTAAATTAAACATAGCATTAAAATTAACAATCATTCCCATTTATACTTTCAATATTTGATGATGTTCCTTGATTGATACTTGATATTCCTTGACTACTTTCCATATCATTTTCATTAATTTTCTCCAACTTTGTAATTTGAATGAAAAGATAATCAATTAAAAATATTAAATATTATGTGATATTAAATAAGAAAAAAATACATATCATCCTCCACCTTTTTAATGATATCAAAATCTTCTTCAACTTTTATATGTTCATTAGATTTTCAAAGCCAATTTTGCATGCTTATCAAAGTTTCCACAATTTTAGAAGTCAATGAACTCTTAAAAAGATCAAACACTCTCATACCAGTGCTAAATGACGACTTTGAAGCTACTGTGGAGATTGGAACTGCCAATATATCTCTAGCCATGTGAGAAAGGATAGAAAAACACTCAGAATTTAACTTCCACCATTTCAACAAATCAAAATCCTCCTTATCATCATCATACGTGGCTTCATTTAAGTACAGGTCCAATTCAGTTTTTCTATCCCCTGCAACACCACTTTCTACCCTTGCACATTTGATTCTTTGTCTTAGAATTCCCATTTCCTTGACATCGGATCTATTTGCAATGGAGTTAGGTCGATTCTCAACTCTATGACTACAATCAGGTTGGAGTTTTTTCTTATATTTCTCAAACATCTCATTCATTGCAATTTTCACATCCTCAAATAGATGTTTTCCCTTTTGATCACTATAAATTGTAATAAAAACATCCTCCATATATTCAAATTTCTCCCTATGATCAAGTGCAAAAACCATGTAAATAATTTTATTCATTCTATCGTAATCTCCTTAATACTTGTCAAATTTGTTTTGCATTTTCAATCCCATTTCCATTAATTCAACATCATTGTTTGCTTTCCAATCACACAACTTAGCATATAAATCGCTAATTTCGGTCCAATATGAGTTAGATGTTACATAGTTGGATCCAGAAATACACAATATAGCTAAATAAAATTATTTCAACATGCTGGTAATTCTTTCTATCATCCTCCAATCAACCGAAGAAGGTAGACCACTCGATCCTTGAATCATACAAAAGTCCAATTCAATCTTAAAATATTGATTTATAGTCTCAAAAGCATCAAATACTTTTTCATATTTTAGAGCAGTGCTAGCATCAAATATGTGGAGTTCCATCTAGTTACCACATCTAAGCAAAGAGATTTGGACTACTCAATTCCCTCAGAAGCGCAACATTCCTTAAATTTCTTCAGTCTAGTAGATGATGATCTAACAAATTTACATGCATTCCTAACCTTTTTAACAGCGACCTCAACATCTTTTAACCCTTCTTGAACAACTAGGTTATGCATTTGACATGAAATATATTTTCCCTCGGAAACAAGAATGTCTTTTATCAACAACTTATTTTTTACAGTTGAAATCATTTTATCATTTTTTTTTTGCATTATCAGCTATAATACAAAAATCTTTCTCATAAATTCCCTATTCCTTAAAACTTTTTTCTAAATCCAAGGTAAGCAACTCACCCTTATGACTACCAAAAGGATAAAAATTAATAATTTTATTTTGCAACTTCCAATCATTGTCAATGAAGTGCACAGTCACATACATGTAATTGATATTTTGAATGGATATCCACGTATTAGTAGAAATGCAAATTGAATAAGCATGCTTGTAACGTCCGTTTTTCAGGAATCTTATGCAAATGCTAAGTACATGCACGATCCGGGACCCAACGGGACACCTAGGTTGGGCATCAGTCTGGGAAACCCTGTGAGGAGACTGTAAATATTGTAAATAATGGGAGATGTATGATAAATAAAGGTTCTGGAAAGGCAACTAGCGCGTCCAGAGGCAAAGATAGGTCAAAGGAGCTCAACGGGGCTCAATAGGCTCAAAAGGAGGTGTTAGGGACCTGAGCGTAATTTTGTAAAAAGTTGCGTAGGGTCTTGATACTGCCTAAAACTGATGATAAATATGAAATCTCGGGAGTTTAATGGTTGCAACGAAACGTCACAGAATTTTCAGAAAATGCGCGGTTTGGAAGATATATCGAGTTTTTCTATAAGGGCATTTTTGTTATTTTTCCAAAAAGGAAGTGGTTAGTGAGCATTTTTGGCAATTTTAGGCATCACTTAAGGAAAGAAAAATTGAGGAGGTGGAAGGATTTAACCATAGCCCATCAATTTGATGACTAAGCAAAAACAACCAATCAAAATTCA
>CATIWJ010255336.1:0-27477 GCA_949640765.1 Croton laevigatus | reverse complement strand
TTTGGCACCCCCTATCACCTGAGACAGCAACCGTCGCATGCGCGACCTTCATACTTCCTTTAAATCTTTAATTCTTTGTAAGTAAATGATTCATCTTGATTTGGTTCAGTTCAGATTTGCTGGAACAATACTTAAACACTTGAAACGTCATTAGTAAATCATAAGTTTAAGTAAGTTTGTTAAATATTTAAAACAAAGGAATTTTGGCATTCCAAGAACAACAATCTCCCCTTTTTTAATTTTTTGACAAACTACTTGAGCTGTGATGGATAAAATAAAGTGCAAAGTGTTTAAGTAGAATATATGATTATGTTTAATGCATAAAATGCTTAGGTCCCCCTTAGTTTATGCATATTTTTCAAAATTTGTTGAAAAATAGTTTAAGTTATGTTCTGTTTAGGTAATTTTATAGTGACAATTGTAATTGTAAATCACATAACTCATATATTTCTCCCTCTTTTGGCAGAAGATAAAAAAGATAGACAAATTGAAAAATAGATAATTTCATTAATATAAAAGAAGAATACATAAACAAAGCATTAAAAACATAAAACATAAAAAAAATGGAAGAATAATACAATAAACAGAAAAATTCAATCTTCTTCTTGGGATTCCCTAATGACAATGGCCATGCTAGAAGATCCAACTTCTCCTTGATGAAGCTCGAATTGGTCATTGTTGGATGTAGAAGAAGTGGTGGAAGTGTTATCATTATTTGACGAGAAGACATCACTACAAGTGATGCCTAACTTCTCACTAATTTTGTCAAGCCACTTGAGAATTTTCTTTTGTGTTTTTATGGCCTTTTCTCTTATTTAAGAGTGAGAAGAGGAAAAAGAAGTTCTTTGCATTTTTTATGGTCTTCTAAAGGAAGATGGAGAAGCCCTAGGTCCAAAAGAAGGTTTATCATCAAGGTAGGCAAAAGAACCACTTTTGATGACCTTATTATCTTTGATGAGAAAGTTGGTAGTGAATTTTTTGTTATGGAGTATTTTTTTAATCTTTGTTAAGGTATTTTTGGTGGACAATTTCTTCAAGGTTGACCATATAAGAAGCAAGACATGTAATGAGGGAAGAAATGGTAGGGCTTTTTGAAGAAGAGTTTTGGATTTCAAGGAAGTGTTCAAAAAGAATCGTTACTCCACAGAAGGGAGTTTAAGAGATAGTAAAATGAAGAATGAAAAGGTCCTTTTGGGAGACTTTATTAAGACCCTTCCTTGAGAGGATATTATTTCCAACCACTTGGTGAAGAAACCAAAGGGAAAGAGTTTCTGGAGAAGTTGCTTTAGAATGCTTTGGGTTATGTACTTAGTCAATTGAAAGTGATTGCCAAAAAGAGAGGGCTCGGTCTAAAGAGAGGTCTTTAAAACTGGTAAGTGTTTCGGTAAAGAGATTTAGGATTTGGGCTAGACACTCCCCTATACAAGTGATGGGATTAACCAAAAAGTCTAAAGGCTATGGTCGAAATTCTCTTGGTTAGGTTGTCTTCCCCATCTCTGTAACACCCTTAATCCGACCATTTGTAGCCGAACCAAGTTGTGCCACATTACATATTATATGGTATACAAATCATATTCTAATATATATTACAAAATATGGGTACATTTTTTTTTTACTTCTACTCTGTCTTGTAGCTCTTTCTAGTTTTCTGACTTCACTTTCACAGTATATGTCATTCTAAGTTCTTCTGAGATCTTGTTGCTATTTGGTATTTTCGGCTTCTTTCACTTCTTTCCACAACCTACGAGATAGACATATAACTCGCTGAGCAATTACGCCCAGTGAATACTATAACTATTAAAAAGCAATAATATTTGAAAATACATGCAACACTAAAAATATACATGCACTTCAATAAAGAGTCTTAAAATAACCAGATAAATAATTCAGTTTATATGAAATAATAAATATATAAAATAAATCATATTTTATAAAATATTAATAAACCCAATCAATTGCTTTAAATAAAATCTTAAATAAGCCAAGTAGAATAATTTGTTTTAATTTGCAGTCTGGATAGCTTTACTAGGCAATTAGGTAAACACATGGATAAAGTTAATGTATTTAATTATGTATTCTCGGATAACTCTAGGCCGTAGCCGGAGTATCCTACATTGAACTGTAATCAATCTCGCGGCAATAGCCGGAGTAATTAAAATCTGAATTCATTTAAACGAGCGTATCGAAATCATTCAAAACATATTACCGAAATCTGACTAATCACGGGTGCTGTTCGGTATTTGTTCCAAAGTCTAATCGAAATCTGACTTAGTTGTTCGCAGTACTGCTCAGTATATGATGTATCATACCCTTATCACACTAGTTAAACTTAACCTAAGTAGAGCACAAAATATTTACTGAATATAAAATTTACTGAATACTGGATCTACTGTATTTTCTCACATTTATTGAATTCTGAATTATATATATACTGCATTTTCCAAAATAAACACCATTGCAATATCCATTTTCAAAACAAACAATTTTTATCAAAAATATTTCCACAATAAATTCACTATATCTTTCATCAAAAATATATTTATTGTAAAATATACGGTATTTGATATTTCAAATATGTCAATGTAAAAATATATTGTATCTTTTATCAATGTATTATTTACCGTAAATAGAGTTAGTAATTATATCAAAAATGCACTTATCAGAAATTTATTATATTTTTCCATCAAAATATTTTCTTCCACAAATCTACTTAAATCAAATATTTCTTTATTAAAACACAATACTAAATTTCGCTTCTTTATTTATAAATCCTTTTGTAAAATTTTCGTCTAAGCTATTCTAGGTACATGATTAATTTCTCTAAAATAAGCTTAGTTTCTATGTATATATATAATTCTTAAAAACATTCGTTTCCGAAATTTAAAATGTCTTTAATGAAAATAACGGTATTAAAAACCATTGACTTAATTACAAATACCACTTTACAAAAAATAACACATTTACCGAATATTACAGAGATAATTCGATCTATGAAATATTTAAGCGATACATCGTAAATACTAATTTAAAGTTAAATTCCATATTATATATATTTTTCTCAAATTATCATTTCTTTCTAGAAATATATATTTTCCTAACTAAAATAACAATATTAATCAATTTTATTTCTAATTGCAAAATATTCAATTCAATCATAAATTCAAAATAGACCATAATTAAAACAATAAATAATAATTTCAAATAATCATTTAATGTAAAATATCAATTTCATGTAAGAATAAAAATTTAAAGTATCAAACCTAATATATAATTTATATATAGGGTGCTGAAATTCTCCTACATGTCCTCATTTGTTAAATTCGGTAACTGTTTATTCCAACCAATAAATATAAGTCTAACTTAAATTCTTAATTGTTAATTAATTTTCTTAACATTATTCTAAATTTTGTTAATTTATATTAACTAACAATTATTCAAGTCCAATTACTTATTTTATTCGATATTATTTAATTTTTAGGCTCTAATTTTCATTTTAAATCTCTTTTTAGTTTAATATCAATAATAATTAAATTCTATTAATTAAGTTACAAAATTTACATTTTTTTACTAGTTTGGAGTTGCAGATTTCCAATCGGAGTTCAAAATTGGATTCAGCACGTCGAAATGATGCATGATCGGTTGTGTAAAAAAAGTCCACCGGAGAAGGAATATTTCGGTACCGGAGAGAATATTTCGGTCACCGGAATCTCATCGATCGGTCGTCGGAACTCTGCCTGTAACATCCGTTTGCTGGAAAAGCCACATAAGTGTTAAGTGCACGCGCGACCCCGGATCCAATGGGGCTCCGAGGTCGGGCATCGGTTTGAGAAACCCCGTGGGGGACTATAAGTACTATAAATAACAGAGGGTGTATAATGAATAAAGGTTTTGGAAAGGTGACCATCGCAATCGGAGGCAAAGGTAGGCCAACGGAGCTCAAAGGGACTCAATGAGCTCTAGAGGGGGTGTTGAGGACCTAAGTGAAATTTTTCGAAAAGTCACGTAGGGTCTTAATAGTGCCTATAACTAATGTCAAATATGAAATCTTGGGAAATTACTGGTCGCAACGGAGCGTCACAGAATTTTTAGAAAACAAGTGTATAAAAAGATACGTCGGGTTTTCTACGGAGGGCATTTTTGTCAGTTGCCTAAATTAAATTCCATATGATCATGTGAGGTAGTTTTAGAGTAGATTTGGTCAAGAAATTAAGGTAGGAAGGTTGACTCTAATTTTAGCCAATAAAAGTGCATACTTGGACTTTATAAACCAATAAAAAGAAAGGGAACAAATGAGCAAGACTATAACATGTTCACTTTTGCCTATAAATAGCTTGAAAATGACCAAAAAATGGCCATTTTCAAGAGAGAGGGCGATGGCTTCCATAGGAGAAAGAGGAAGAAGAAAATTTCCAAGGTATTTTTCATTTTCAAATTGAATTTTTATGGTTTTTAGTTATGATTTTAATTTTTAGGCAACTTTGTAATCTATGATTGGGTTTAAATAATTAGTTTTTTTGTTCATGATGTAAACCCTAAGGTGGAAGAAAGGTGAAAGGTTAGGGTTTGTTGGTGTAAGGTTGAAGATGAAGTAGAAATTAAAGATTAAGGTGTTTTAAGCTTATGTAACATTGAATTTCAATAAAATTTGTAGAAACTAATTACATAGGCTTGTGTTCTACATACCTAGGGTTTATGTTGATATTATGGAAGTATGATTTATATAGGTAAACAAGAGGAAAAGCTTGAATAAGGCCATTGAAAAACTTAGGAAAGCAAAAAAATAAGGTTTGGTACTTTAACTTTGGAAAAATTTCTATTTTCTCTTATTTTCCTAGCTTAGGCTGAATGGTGTGAAAAAGTTTAATGCTATGTTTTCATCCTTATAAGATGTTTAAATGAATTTTAGATTGTTAATATATCATTTAGAATGCATAAGGAACCATTAAACTACAAACATGTAAAGTTACATAATAGGTGCATGAGCTTTGATGAATTTTCATTAAAAATTCCTATTGAGTTTTTGCAAAAGGACTTCAAATCCTTCCATATTATATCCTAATGTATCTTAAAATAATTTTTGCAAGAAAAAAAAAATACAATTTCCCCTACCTACATTAAACTAGGCCGAATGGTCCTAAAAAGGGGAAGTAAAATTGCCACTTTTGTATCATAAAATTTGTAAGGTCTAAACTCCTAAATCTTTAAATGAAACTTTGTGATTACCCTACCAACACTTAAAGGGATGTATAACACTCATTTAGAGTACCTAAGTTGGCCTTAAATGGGTTGTATACTATCTCATTTAAGTTGTTCAAGTTCATCAAATTACTATTCATTTTGCAAAATACTATTTATTTGGTATTTTTATTACTATTCATTTTACAAAATCACTTTGCATATAGTAAATTTCTCAAGTCTAAACAATATGCAATTGAATAAAAAATGATAAAAGTGAGCTCAAATGAAAAAGTATGGACTAATAGTCCAAGAATATGTAATCATTGGCAGTTGCATGGAAATTTAATGTGCTATTTGTTAATGAATGGAAATTAACTTAGATAATAAAAAATTCAATGCATAATATTTATACATAATGTGAAGCTCTACTTGGTTTTAGTCGAACTCGGTGGTAATGGTATGACGCGTCATATGATAATTTCATAGCGGTCTGCAGTATAATTGACATTGAAATTTTGACTTGGAATGGCGCATGTTCATTGACAAAGTCGGGTTACTTGCAAATGTACCCGGCAATTATTACCAACGTCGGGTCACCCACCAGTGTACCTGACAGACATTTGACATCTGATATGAAAATCTATTCAGAAATTTCAGTACTGCTGTACTGTAATTATTGGATACATGACCATCATTGGATTCATTCGAATGCCTTATCCTATTGTTCAGCTATACACCAGTAGAGCGAAACGAATAAAATACTAAAATGGTAAATACATATATTTACTTGCATGTCTATATTGTATTTTGATTATTTACGAACACTGGTTTTCCTTTCATACATGATTTGAATTATGGTATTTCAAGTAGAATTTTATTTTAAATTACTTATTTCCAACAGTTAAAGTACCCACTGGGCATTTGTGCTCAGCGAGTTATTTTCCTGTAACTCGCAAGTTAGCAGTAATAGCAATAGCGGACCACCAGCATCAGTCTACTAGCAGTGCAAGGCAGCATTTAAGGTCACTTTTCATTTTGTAATAAATCACTAGTAGTGGCATGTATATAACGCATTTAATACTTCCAGATAAATGTTAGTGTAATCTAAATCTTAATAACTCTGGATATAATAACTGAATTGGGTTTTATTTGCATACTCATAGAAGTGTTTATTTTCGATCTATATGAGGAGTGAGGGTATAAGGACAGTTTATCGAAGTGTTTGTGTGAAGTTTTATGCAAGATTCCAGTGAATAGTCACAGGAACTATCCCAAATAGTCGCTGTTACTATTCACGGGCTGTCGTATGTGTTGCGGAGCTCTGGCGAAATTTCTGCAAAAATTGTCTAGAAATTTGACTAAGTGAAAATTTAAATTTTTAATAAGTATAACTTATTCAACTACTTAAATAAAATTGGTACAATACAGCTCCGATATCAGTAAGTATCATTCCATCGAGGCCTTTCTATTAGACCGAGATGGGGTGTTACACTGCCGGAAACTACAAAATAAGTCCAATTTCAACAAAACGCATATCAATAGATCCGTCTCAATGTAAAGATTCCAAATATGTAATCTAATCTAACGGACAATTGGCCAATTGGCCGAAAAATTCCAAAAACCGAACAGACAGTCATCGGAAAGGTGAACTTCCAGAAAACTCAACCAATCAAGACAAATGTTACATCAAATTGAAGCTAAGAAAGAGAGGAATAAGGACCTATCTTTAAAATGAATGGAAAACTGCTGGAAGGCGTCAGAAAATTTGACAGTTTGAACTCATTTTTTAATCTAGCAACAGATCGGAAAAAGCTCAACACCATCGGAAAGCTCTCGTCAAAAGGGGTCCAAATCTGTCCTCAATGTCGTTGTTCGACCACCGGAGCACGTCGAAAATCTCGTCAAAACTTTGCACGTGAAATCCATTCCGGCCACAAATCGATGACAACTCCACTACCATCGGAAAGCTCGTGATGAGAGGATTCCAAATCAGTCCTTATATTCGCCGTCGGACCACCAGAGACGCCAAAATTTGCATTGGCAGTCTCGGTTCCTCTCTCTCCTCGATCGCGATTCTGATCTCTTTCTCTAACTTTTCGGTCACTAGCGAAATGAAGAAGTAGATGAAGTTGAGGTGGCGATGATGGAGGTGCGACTGGACGACGTGGTTCAGTGCTGTTGCTACTATTGCTAATGGCGTCGGTCGAAGGTAGAAGATGAAAAAGGAAGGAAGAAGGGGAGGGAGGATATTTGAGTTTTTTTTAAATTTCCTTTCCTTTTTTTAAAAATACATTTTTAACTTCTTTCTCTCTTTCTTTTTTTTTTTAAATAATAATAATAATAATAATAATAATAATAATAATAAAACAACATCATAAAAATAATAATAATAGTATTATCAAATATATAATTTTGCCCTTAACTAATTTGTCAATTTACTTAAATACCGGTAGTTTAAAATTACCAAAACATCCTTTAAAATAATTTTTATTACCAAATTAATCCCTTTTCAATTTAAAATTGACATTTTAAAAATTAAGGGTGTTACAATCTCTCTTATATATGAGTTGGAGAGAGGCTAAGATTTTATAAGTGGGGGTTTTGTAACCCTCACATATGATGAGGGTAAGAGTGGAGAGGGTAGAATTTACAAGAAGAGTAGTTTCCTTACCGAAAATATGCAAAGTTGTTAAGGCTCCTTCATTTATTGCCTTTATATTATAGAATTTCGTTTTGTATTGTTTCTTAAAGAGTTTGTTTTTCTCTATTGTGAGATTTTTTGGGGCATGGTTAGGTAAGCAAACGGAAGGAGGTTTAGGATTGGGATTAGGTCTTCTATTGTATAAGCATATTGATAGAAATTGAAGAAGATGATGAAGATTTGAGAGAAAAGTGCTTGAAAATCTTAGGGAGAGAGTGAAAGTTTGATGCAAAGTGTTTAAAAAAGAGTTAGAGTGGGTATTTATAGAGAAAAACTGGAAATTAGCCGTTTAGGTCGATTTTGGGAATTCAAAACCAAATTTAAGTCAGAAGTAAAACAAGACCATCTCATATAGTACATACCAATCTTAATTTATTACCGTTCCTATGATAATAATCGACTAAGGATATTTAGAATAGTGTTTTTTTATTGCTTTAGGTTTTACTATCCAGATCACGTATCCGATAACTACAGCAGGACTACTATTCTAGGAAATTTATCAAATTAAATTGCACAGAAAATATAAAATGATGAATTGAATTCTCATAAATTAAATATCTAAATACAATGAGTTGGGGCTAGGGCTAACACTAACATCAGTATACCATTCTCTTCCTCTCGGTGTCTACTTTTGGTTGATACCCATATTCTGGCCGTTCGATCATCAGACGACGATGACACTTTGACTTAATGTTCAAGTAGATCCGTGGTCTCACCTTTTGACTCAATCGGATTTCAGCCTTTCGGCCACCATCTACGACGTTTCTGGTGCCTATCGTATTCACTGAACAACGAGCAACCATTTGATGGCCTTGGGTAATGGTGGCATGGCCGTACAGTGGCCATAGGTGGTGGTGGGTTCTCAGTTTTTCTCCCCCCAAAAATCCCATTTTTCATTCATTTTTTATTATTTCCATTTCTATCTTCAATTTCAATTTTCATTAATCACTTCTATCTTTCTCCTATATATATATATATATATAGGTTAATTATGCTTTCCTTGCAAACAACTCCTCTTTTTTTTCCCTTTTTATCAAATATCATTATAATTATTTTCTCTTTTTGCCCCTCATTTGCATTTCCTTTTTATTTCATTTGCATTTGAATTTCATATGAATTTGTATTACATTTTCCATTTAGTTTGCACTTTAACTCGTGTTTACATTTTATTTGCTAATTATACTTTCCTTTCTAATAAGGGATAATATAAAAAAAAATTCCCTATGTTTTTACCATATTAACATTTTCCCTCCTATCTTTTTTTTTTTTTTTGGGACAAAAAACTCTATGCATTATAATTTCATGGACAAAAATACAATTCTGTCCATTTTTCGGTTAAAATAACGGTCCAATGACCAAAATATAATTTTTATGGGTCCTTTTAAAAAACTTAAGGGACTGTTTTGCACTTTTACCTTAAAATTATGTTCTTCTTCTTCTTTTCTTCTTATGCTTCGCGTTCATTGCCGCCTCTGGTTCCAACTGATAGCCATTATTTCCATCAACAAAGATCGCCAATCACCATCTTCAGTCACCACCAAGCAAACGATCATGAACCCAGCTCACCGTTCCCAATTGCAAGCCTTTCTTTTTTCCTTTGTCCATTCTCACTACCTTCCTTTTGAAATGAGATTTAAAAACAATTTTATTTTTAATTTATAGAAGACGTCTTGCTCGATCGGAGATGAAATGCAACAGGCATGATTTGGTTTGCCAGCGAGGTAACCGCTCGACGAAGATAAATGCTGGCGGTGGAGGTTTTCGTTCCAGTGGTTCCGAAGACGAAGATCGAAACTCTGCTATGGTCGAGTAGTAACAGTTCAAGTAGCGGCACGACGGTGGTGTGGCTTCGTTGGTTTGCAGCCATGAACGCGAAGCAAAAACATAAAGATTTTGTTATGCTTCTGCTTTAGATGGACGGTGGCTATGGAGATCTAGTGATTTGTTGATTTTATATGTTTTTTTAAAATAAAGAGATCTGATGATTTGATGATAATTATTTAAGTGGAGTTGATTGACAATGGTGGAGATGGGATGGCGACGGTAATGGTGGGATGAGTACTTGACCGGATAGGGTTCCGATCGGTGATGAAGTTGATGGTGGAGGCTGCAACGAAGGAGGCAGTAAAAAACGTGGCGAGGTTGAAGATGAAAATTTTTAGAATAATCCCTTTATTTCTTGAGTTTTTTTAAAAGGTCCCATAAAAATTACATTTCGGTCCTTGAACCGTTATTTTAACAGAAAAAATGGACAGAAGGGTATTTTTGTCCACGAAATTATAAAACAAGGAGTTTTTTGTCCAAAACAAAAAGACAGAGAGGAAAATGTTAATATGGTAAAAACATAGAGATTTTTTTTATATTATCCCTTTTAATAATAATAATAATAATAATCTTTGACTTCAATAATTTTTCTAATAATAATAATAATCTTTGACTTCAATAATTTGTCGGACTTTATTTTACAATGAATTCTTGATAGATTATGATCATTTTATTGACATATATTTTATTTTTAACCCTTATAATAATAATCTTTGACTTCAATAATTTGTCGGATTTTATTTTACAATGAATTCTTGATAGATTATGATCATTTTATTGACATATATTTTATTTTTAACCCTTATTGAATTCTCTGCTCAAAATATCTCCTTTGTTAATTTCTTTTTTCGTTGTTAATAAAATATTCGTTTTTAATTTTATATTTCTGATTTGAATTCGAATTTGTCTTAAACCATTTTACCTTTGTGTTTATTAATTTGAATAAGCTTTTTAATATATTAACATTTTGATTTTACGTACTTGATCATTCTTATACATTTTCTGTTTATTTTTAATAAATAATTACTCGTTTATTATTCCAACTAATATCACCATTTATTATTTAATCGATCGACTTGTATTTTTTGATTTTGTATAAAGTTAATCTGTAAAATATTAACTTGTTTCTTTTCTGTTTATACTATGTTTATATCACGTCTATTTCTTCTATATTTAACCATCTATTTCTTATAAGCTTCCACTTCTCGACAGCTTATTCGAAATAACTTTTTTCCTTGTATTTTATGCCTTTGCTTAAATTTTATTAAATGATCACTAACAAACTTATTTACTGTTTATAATATAATTACAATCCATTTACAATATATCTCTTATTTCCTTTCCTTTTAGAATCTATTTACTTTTTGTTTACTATGTTTATGATTTGTTTACTTTTCTTTTATAACACATTTGTTTACCTAGATTTTCCGTTATACATTTTTTATGTTTAGGTTAATCTGTATTTTTTATTTTGAGAATTTAGCCATGACAACCTCCCCTTGCAAGCCGGTTGTAAATGTGTAGGTACTATTGACTACGACCAATAACAAGGATTTAGCTCTCTAATCTTGTGGTATTGTTCCGAAGCCATGAAGTATACAAGTTCCTAGGCATCCTCCCCTTGCAATGGTGCGTTCTACCTAGGTGACCTATCATCGCGAATTCATATCATCAAACAAATTTAGCTAAAACATACAACGAGCACAGATATATGTAATGTAAAGAAAAAGTAGAGTAAAAAACCTCAGCACTTGAACCACTTTTGTTATTCGATGTGAATTATGATTATAATTTGGTTCCTTTTGCTGAATTAGTCTCATTTCCAGAAGTAGAACTCGGTATAGAATCCTTCAGCTTTGCTTCAACAGTGGAATCTTTGGCAGAGTCTCTTACAACAGATACAGAGTTGAGATTTTGTGAACATTCTCTTATGTCAACTTTGGAATTAGAGCACTCTGCAGCATCTTTTACTTTTCCTTCAACATTGCATATTTCCACGGAGATTTCCCACTTTATTGATGGTAGCAGAACCTTCCACAAATTCTTCTAAGATTGATGCAGATTCTTTTATTGTACCTATAACATTTGAACCTTCTACAGATTCTACCAATTCATCTCCAACAACAGAGATATGCGAAAACTCCTTTGCATCTTGTTCAACTGGAATGAATGATTCAAAAGAATGTCTTTCTTCTTCTTCCCTCATTTTTGAATTGTCATCAGAATCATCATCATAGTCCAAATTTCGCAAAATTTCTGGAAGGGAATAATTACTGTCTTCTGCAAGCTTAGCCCCCATTTCAACGTCAATTTTCTCTTTTGAGCCAATAAAACCATCCTCAAGATTTGATGTTACAGATCCAGCCACTACATGTTCCTCATCATCCACAAATGATCGAAATTTATTCATTGAAGGTGGAATCTTGGTGAAAAATATTTCCATTAAGTTTATTATCGTTCCCTTGTTATATGGATTCTCCTTCTTATCATATCTATATCGAAAATTCTCATAAGTGGTCTGCATCAAAATAAGAACCAGAATCTGTTAAATAAGATACTAATAAAAGAAACATCGAAGAGTTGTTCCTTATCCTTAGAAGAATATCAAGGGTGTTCAGAAAGTCATAATCATGCAAATAAGTAAAACAGATTTGTGGCAATATAACTAAAAAGTGGAAGGAATAAGAAGCCAAACAAACGCAGAACATCAAATATGAAAAAGCTCCATTCAGACATCAATATGTAATGAGGTAGACAACATGTTTGACACCTTGCTTAGAATAGGTTGTGGTCGTAGACCATTGAGATTTTTATGTGTAACCTGTAATATTAAAACTAGCATCAACCGGGAATTAAGTTTTTAGCCTCGATGATTTACGATAATTAATTTTTGAATGTGAATTTGGGATTTCAAGGTGGGAAAATGCAATCTGAAAACCATGCTTGAACAAAAGCTAGCAATAAAGAAGCTCAAAATTTATACTAAAAAAGGGGAAATCATCATGTTGTATGCAAGCTGTGTTATACTCCTTAGCAGTATATTAGGTTGTATCTTATATTATTATAATGGCAGCTGAGTACTATCAGATTTTCCTCCATTCCCATCCAACTACGTTAAGTTATTATTCCCTACTCTGCAAAATAAAACAAGCTATTATTCCTAATTGCTCTATGCATTTACAGTTCTGGATAGAATCACCTGGTTTGTGCAAATCAGATAGGAGTGAAAGATTGTAAGACCACCAACGAACCAGACAGCAATAAAGCAGTAGATTATGAGAAAATCAGAGAGGATATCATGAGATATAGCTTTCCAAAGATGCTGCTTTCCACCACTTAGGATATGAATCCAAGAAAATACAAAGACATATATGCATAAGACGGTTGCAGTTGATATAAACATAAAGAAGAACCGATAATTACGCTGCAAACCACATAAGATACAGAACATTGTTAGTTCCAAACAAATGATGAATGTAATTTTCACTTATGGCATAGTCAGTATGAATTGATATGAGTTTCATCCCTTGTCTTAACAAGTAATCAACACCATTAGCCTTACTTTCCAATGTCCAATGTGCCTTAATTTCATGCTACCAACTTAATAACACATCTACAACATAAACTCATTGGATACTCAAATACTTGTTAAAGAACCATAGACTTTAGAAAAAAAGAGAAAAGGATAGTGTGCATCCATATTTTGCTACAACAATGCTGTATAAATAAACGTTTGCAACTATGTTCCATATGAAGAAAATATGGATGCAATTGATTTAATTTACTTCCACTCATGTACTTTAAGGTTAATTCCTTTGACATATACATTGAATAGAAACAAACAAAATGGAGGGGTGATATAGGAATTATGGAACATTCACTATAACTTGCTCTAATTTTACGTTGAGCTTGTTAGTTAAACTTGAAACCCATGATCAGATAAATTATTACTTCTTTCTTACTTTTTCCTTCTGGTATTTAGGAACATTATGACTAAGTATCCACATGCATTTAAGGATCATGCAATTACAAAGCAATAAGAGTTGGCAATTGGTAGTTGACCTACTAAAAGTAGTATTGTGAAATCAATCAATTTTGTTCCCTTAGAAAGATAAGATAGCTATGAAGAATAAGTAAAACTTACTACTCCAATGCATTGACCAACCCATGGGCAGTGATGATCAAATCTCTGAACACAGTTGTTGCAGATTGAACAATGAGAAGCTCGGGGAGGACGATATAACATACAAGTGTCACAGTATTTAACTTTCACTGTATATCCATTTACCATCACATCTTTTGTTCTGGGTAGTTTTAAATTTGGAGTCCTGCCATTGACCCATTCCATGGATGGGGTACCCATATCAAATGCTTCATCTGGTTCAGGAGGTTGTAAATTTCTACAGACTATTCCTGGATCTCTACTGGAGGTTAAGAAAAGAAAAAATAAATCCTGTAGCAGAAAATGAATTAGCACCAAAGTTTATGCTCAATAAACAAGAAGCTGCATTCATTGAAAGCAAACATAAATTATACAAAACCATCGATATGAGAAATTATTACAAATAAGAATTATACTTAATATAAATAATTCAACCTCTGGATTTTAGAATAGTCGTCAGCAGTAATATGGTAATGAATGTGGAAGGTACAAAGAATATGTCCGCAAAATGAGCAAAACAAACATGCAATTTTCTAAGATAGATGATTAAAAACATGACCACATAAGTTTCAAATCCATTCGACATCTTTGAAAATGAAAACGAAATGGTCTTAATGCAAACAACTCATTTGAAAGCTTTAATGTTATGATCATATGAAACTAAAATTATAAAACAAGTAAGACAGAGATCATCTGAGTAAAAACAAAACTTACTAGCATAGTGAGAATGCATCCCACAATCAGAACAGGATACCAACGACGTGTATTTTTGGTTTCTTTGTGAACAATCTTCAAGTAGGTGTTTATAAAAAAGACAATTGTAGGAGCGGCAATAAGAAGTATAGATAGAAACATAGAAGCCACATCAGGACCAAAAATCAACCTCCCACCACAGAAAAATCTCTGAAAATTATAAAAAAAAATTAACAGTTTTTCAATACACAATAGCAACTGAATTTCAACAATACATAAAAGATAGAGTCTTACATTACTTCCCTTCCAAACTTGATAGAGCCTTTTGGGTGAAGCAGATGAATTCATTTTTCATAATTCCCCTCTCTCTCTCTCACACAGCTTGAAATTCATACCCAATACATAAAAGAATACATGGCAGATTATTCCAAGACACAAATTCTCTACCTCTTTGTAAATTAAAAATATAGAATTTTTCATATAATAATAATGATAACAATTGCCAGACCATGAGATTTGGGCGGAGGTCTCCATATCTCCAAGGTATATGTGCTGGCATGATTTTTTTTTTTTTCAACGCTCCAACTGCCTCTCAATTTGGTATCAATTTAAATGGTATAATAATAAATTCACTTGCTCAACTTGGTCAACTTCTTTGGATGAGGACAAAATAAACCTTTTCTTTTTTTTTTTTTATAAATGAGGACAAAATAAGCATTTTTTCTGTTTTGACAAATCAGTTGTTAAAATTAAAACTATTTACCAAAATGGTGTTGGATTGGGGACAAATTTTGCTTAGAATCCTCTTCTCGAAAGAGAATTCATGGTTAAAGTGAATTTATCTCCTGATCAATCATAATGCAATTCATATTAAAGTAAAAAGAATTAATTCCTATACAAATAATGCATGTCTGTGAATCTCCCGTTGGTGCTAGCGCAAATCTACCATTGTCAAATAAAATTTAGAATTGTCAACAAAAATAGAGTAATGTATAAAGTGGTACATGCAGTAACACTAAATTCTCATCTGATAAATGAGAATTTTATTATACAAATATTTGAATAAGGTTGTCAATGGATAAAGAATATTAACACAAAATCCTCATCAACCAGATAAGAATTTAGTTATTTGATTTTTGAATAATTTTGCCAGTTGAATTAGAATGTATTCCAATCAAATATTATCTATAAAAGTAAACAATAATACACGTGATTGTTATTTGTAATAGAGATAGATGGATGAGTGATCATATAAGGAGGGAGATTGTTAATGTTTTTGTTATATTGTATAAGCCTTTAGCTATATTACAAGATTAAAAAATTTGTATTATGAATGAACTTTAGTGAAAATTCGCTAGTGGAGAAAGTATTAAACAAGTAAGCATTTCATGTTAAAGTATATATTAATATTAATTTAACTATATTTTAAAATTATATTAATATTTGTATTTATTTTGTAACAAATTTATGGACAACTCAAGATATTTGTAGTGTTTTTCACCATAAAAAAATAGGTATGTTTGTATTGTTTATTTTTAATATTTTACATTTAAAAACTTTTTAAAAATATATGGCTAAAATTATTTAATATAAAGAAAGAAATGGAGAATAAAAAAGATTAGAAAAGTTTCATCCTTCATAGATAATTTCCCTGGGTATTGTGTTTTCTTCATTAGGATTGTGAGAATTTTTGTCACTCCCTCCTACTCTTTCCACGAATCAGGAGAATTTTTATAAGGGTTATGAAAATTTATGCCACTTCCTTTTCTCCATGTATCGCGGGAATTTTTACAAGGATCATAACAATTTCTACCACTTCTCTTAACTATTTTCACTGGTTGTTGGAATTTTCACATAGGTTGTGAGAATTTCTGTCACTCCCTTCTACTGTTTTCATGGGTTGAGGAAATTTCTACTGGGGTTGTGAGACTTTTTGCCACTACTATCAATTTTTTCCACAGGTCTTAGGTAATTTCACAGGGGTCATGAGAATTTCTGCTAGTCAGTATTATTGTTTCACAGGTTGTGAAAATTTCTACTGGGTTTTGAGAATTTCTGTCACCTATGTGCTAGTTTTATTTCAATACTTGATTTTTTCACACTTTAAAATTTTTCCTAAAAGAAACTCTTTAAATTTTAAATTGTTCATATGTTATCACATTTAAATCATTAATAAACATACAAACTATAAATTAAAAATAACCGTTTAGTTTTTAAACACAAAACAGTTTAGTGACCACCTATCAGGCCTTTGATTCCACATTAAGGGCGTCTTCTATTTCTTGGAGGATTACGTCGAGATCCGGGCAATGTTGAAAATTCTAGTTCAAAATAGTTATTTCTTTATAAACCATTGCAAAAATTTTGAAATAAAAAGTAAATGCGATTATGATTTTCCGCCTACTATCTACACTTACGCATCTTGCAAGTAAAATACTAATTTTTTAAAAAAAGCCAAAAGTAACATTTTTATCTTAAACTTTTGATGTTGTCATAGTTTTACTCTAGTTCGTGGTTTAAGACATTAGAACTAACCTTTTTTTTTTTAGTAATTTCACCGTAAATAATAACTATGTACAAAATTAAAAGTTTAAAAATTTTTAGTGGGTAAATTATACTTCACTAGATAAAGTTAACTCTAGTTAGTCTTAAAAAAATAGTGTGTTTCATCTCATGGGCAAATTTTCACATTCTCTTCCCGCATCCTCTAGCCCTGTGGCACCTCCAACATTCTCTTTGCCAACGGCCTGCCTTTCTGGGGCCTCTCTTCACGTTGGACTTCTTTGTGCACAACCTCGTTAAGAGGTCATTTATTCTTCTTTGTGCACAACCTCGTTAAGAGGTCATTTATAACCTTACTTTTTTTTTTTCCAATCTTCGGGTGGCCTCTCCAGGGGTAGTTTTGCATGCTTCTCTCTCTCTTCTTGCCTCTTCTCTTGCTCTTTTAACTGAGAGGTCGCTGTTTTCTTCCTTCTTGGGACTGAGGGCGACCTTGTAAACTATTCTTTAGCTTATCCATTGCAACATTCAACACGTTACGATTCATATATGCACATAAAACAAATTATGTTAGATATTTTATTACCACTTTCTCGACACCGCTTTACCTCTATCTGCTTACGCTCTAATAGAGGTCGCCCATTCACAAGGTCTTCGTAAAAACAAGTGAAATACTGCTCTGGGGTAAACCCCTCTAACCCCTCACCTCTTTAACAAGTCAACCCAACTCTTCTCTTAGAGGTTCAAATCTCTGGAGTTAATTTCCGCACTGTGTGACTCCATGAGTTCGGGAACGTAAACTCCCCCCTTCTCATTATCCTGACGAGTACTAAGTCACTCTTATAAATACAGGATAGTGACGATTTGTCTTGTTGTAAAATTTTATACCAGTATGCGCCTGCATATAGAAATACCCATGCTATCTTTGTTCAACATAAGCATCGTGCTCAGTATGTCAAAGGTCAGTTTGAACCCTATTGCCAACGCCAAGGCATGCAGGCAATATATGGTCCTGAAAGATCGAGGTCCTAATTGAATAGGGGCGAGCTGGCAACACCTCAAAAGGTTTTCAATGAAGGGGGTGAGAGGAAATCTTATCGCATGCCTATGGTGTTCTCTAGTAATAAGAAGAGATCGCCCTCCGCCCATGATTTTGGGGTGGTCATACCTGAATCGAGGATGGCAATCTCATAAAGTTTTGGAAATTTGAACTCTTTAAAGAAAGGAGGTAATGACTCTTTTCGGTATTTAATGCAAATTTTTAAGGGATTGATTTTGATAGGGTCGGTCTCATCGTCTGTGGGCTCATCCCTCAATTATGGAGGCTCCCTTACTGGGGATCTTTGGGAGGTCAATGGATGGAAGGTTGCTAATTGGCCACCTCGAGTCTCTAGCCTAACACTTTCGGCGCTAGAGAAGCAACTAAAGCTGTTGGTGGATAGTACTTCTGTTTGAACGGCTGGCGACCTCTCGTTTGAGAATCAATTGCTACCAGAGAGCCCTTGACCCTCTTGGTCATTTAGTCTAGAATCCAAAAAATATAGGTCATTTAATCTAGAATCTGAAAATTTGGGTTGACATTGTTTAAACCTATCCGAAAGCAAAAGTTCGCTTGAAAAATGAAAGATAAGGTCGCTCGAAAAGCTGATGGTTGCTTAGAGTCAGAGAAAGGTCGCTCAGAAAAGAAGGCCTGGGTTGATTTCTCAACAAAGGTGGTAAAATGAAGGAGGAGTAACCTTTTTATAGGTAGTAGGGACGCGAGGTCCAAGTGCATTAATGGCGCCTAAATGACCAGCGTGCCCTTCACGATCTATACATAAATCAGGGGTAAAGTATAGTAATCAACCATGGGCTATCGAAACACCGCGAGTGGGCGTGATAAATTTAGAGCGTGAAATATTCCCTCCTGAGAGCCTAAATTTTTGGCACAGTACATTCCCACTCAAATTGTTGGGAATGGTAGAATTGGCGACCTAGGGTTCTCTTGGTGACCTCTCAGTAAGACAATTCGACGACTAAGACGTGAAATGACTTGGGCTGAAGGGGGACATTTATAAGCCTCCTTGCTTTTTAGGAAACCATATGTCAGAACGAGTCGAGGTCACCTACTTGTGTAGGGGCAGGTCATAGTCTATTCGATAGAAAGGTCGCTAAAGTGATCTCCTTATGCAACTAAGCTAGAAAGGTCAACCAAACCCGAGAAAAATTACGGGTCACTGATCACCCATGGGCCACCAATCAGTCATGGGCCTGGCCTGGCCTTATTGCCTTTGAGCCACTGACTACCCACGCGGCACCATCCAAGTCTTCCACGTGGCATCGTCCAAAGCCACTAACAGCTGACGTAATAGTGCTTTAATACTATTATGAATAGCCCACCTCTGCAATAAATGAGCATAGAAAACTTTTAGTCTATAGTAAGTTTTATAACAATATTCTCCCAATGATACTTGATTAATTTGAAACAATCTCTAAATTCAATTTGGATTCTTACCAAGTGATTTCGTTCTTATCTTGGTGATTTACGAAGATATCGGTGACTCAAATCAATTTTTGAATTTTTGCATATCAAATTTGTTAGTTTAAATTTTATTATTATTGCATCAATTTGTATAATACATGGAAGTTATATGAAAGTTCTTTAATAGATTAAAAAAACACCATTTTGTTTTTAGCTGATCAAAGTTAACTTTTTTTTTTAAACAAAGATGTCTCACTGAAGAGTTTCAAATTCTAATTTTGTCCAAAATACTTATTTGGAGTGAAAATATTATAAACTTGAAAATTTGTTGGAATTTATGGCTACTTTGAAAGTTTTGTTGAGAATGCTACTTAGAGAATTTCAAATGATGAGTTTAATTACTTTTATTTTGTTACATTTTATGATAAATGGAGATGTTTTTCTAAAACTCTTCTCCAACATAAATTTCTATTTTCTTTGCGAATCTTATATGCATTAAACATTGTTTACTGTAGATTCTATTTCTAAAAGGTCATCAAAATGTCTTTATATAAAAATTATAGATCTTCATAAGAAAAAATATGCACATAGATAATGTATTAAAAATAAATTTTTAAAATTCATTATCTAATAAATAAATAAATTATTAACTACTCATCACTCTTCACACATATTCCAACTCTTCAAATGGTTCGTGATCTGGCAAAAAAAAAAAAAAAAATCAACTCATGGTTGCATTGGATTTTATACCTTTCGACGCAGCAGTAAAAAAAAAAAATAATAAATTAGAGCACTCCTTGTTTTTTCAGATGCATAACAGCAGCCTTATAGGAAAAACAACTCTACCCTTTTAAAAAAAATTTCAAAACACTATATTAAAAGGATAACCAAACAAAACAAGAGAAGCAAAACCGTGAGGGTATTACATCAAAGGCACCAAACAAGTCTAGCAAACAATTAAGTTGATATTTTGATAAGCATAATAAACAAACACGAAATCATAGATAGATTTGATAAATAAAATATCATTTGGCCATCATAACTTTGACAAATTCCTCATAGTTGATCTGCCCATCGCCATCAACATCTGCCTCTCTTATCATCTCATCCACCTCTTCATCTGTAAGTTTCTCGCCCAGATTTGTCATTACATGACGCAGTTCTGCTGCAGAAATAAACCCATTTTGATCCTTATCAAATACTCTAAACGCTTCTTTTAGTTCCTCCTCAGAATCTGTGTCTTTCATCTTCCTTGCCATCAGATTTAGAAATTCTGGAAAATCGATTGTTCCGTTTCCATCAGCGTCCACCTCATTAATCATGTCTTGTAGCTCTGCCTCTGTTGGATTCTGTCCCAGAGATCTCATCACCGTTCCCAGCTCCTTCGTCGTAATGCAACCTATACCAAACTTTCATAATTAGCAATTCAAATCAATCCTAATTCAATCAAAATCAGATCTAAATGGGAATCGAACCAACCGTCCCCATCCTTATCGAACAAGCTGAAGGCTTCCTTGAACTCGGAAATCTGATCGTCGGTAAGCTGATCTGCCATTTCTTCCTTCTTTACAAATTTTTCTTTTCTCTGTTAAAACAAATTTGAAGAATAAGAAATGAAAGGAGAACTAAAATATACTAAACAAAGTGAAATAAGAGCGTAATTGTAGCCAAAAGAATGGACAGAAATGCGAGCGGATGTGATTCTTCAGACAATTTTTTTTACTTTTTTTAGGGATAGCCATGCCTTTCGAATTACTGTAATGCCCTTCTACATTTTTCCTTGATTTTAAAATTATATTTCTCAAGAATTTGGGATAATTTTATTTTAATTTTTCCTTGCTGTGCCCATTTGTTATCCTTTATTATTGGGAGATACAGAATAAACAACACCAAAATTAAAATAATCAAAACATCCAAAAACAGCATAATAATGGGAAAAAATGGTTATTTAGATTTTTTTTTCACTAAATTAAAAAAAATTAGCAAAAAAAAATCAAATTTTTAGAACAAGTATATATAGGGTATTTGACGGGTATACAACTGTTTTCTGACATACAAGTTGGTTTACATCTGAATATATAGTACTTCTTAGCTATTACATTTACTGCTTACATTACTCTATCTGTAACAGTCACTTTCCTAGTGCTTTTATGGACGTCGTTTACATCGAGCTGAATGACTGGGCATTTAATGAGCTAGCGGCTAATGAAAATGTAACTGATCAAGGAGTTAATGCTGTATTTAAAACTATCAACCAGCTCGATTGTCTAATTGGAACCTGATGCCTTGCTCTTAAGGTCAATTCTCAGCTCATTCATCTTTGGGCCCTAGCTCAGGCCCTTTTAGGTTGGAAGTATAACGCTGGGCCTTTTTTGTGACGACTCGGTGAAGATTCCGCCATTCCCATTTTTTCGTCGAGTTTAGAAACTCATTTTTCGGCCGCATTTCAACTAAAACCGAACATATTCCAACCATATATTGATTGGTATCACGTCAGCTATGCGTTGGAAGGCCCGAATCATGTCAAAAACGGTGTTTCTCGTTGGAAAATCACGACAGGCTAAAATGACTTTCTTTTTTTTTTTTTGGCGAACCTTGTCTGCAAATCCATAAATTTTCTTTTGAAACTCAACGGAAAACTAAAGCGAAACAAAAATGGGCAATTTAAAAAATATGACATATTTTATAATTATTTATGACTTATTTCATAATTATGATATCTTCAATGATTGTTCCAAAAGAAGTTTAAATCCAAACTCACACCATCTTCCAAAGCTTGTATAACCTCCATACTGTCTCTTTCAAGTGCAACTCAACTCCAACCTTTACCTTGCACCTAACTCAAAGCTTCTTTCATATTCCGATCAAGTACAAATTCTTTGGTGCTAGAAATTCACCATCATCATCATGAGCTAGGAAAGCCACACATATATCTACATCATGAATATTCATCGTAGCGTCAAAAATAGGGATACTTCATTGATAAAAAGCACTTAGAACAAATGAAATTGAGTGCCAAGTACAAAGACTAGAAATGGGAAGAGGATGCTCTAGCAAGCAGATGAGCCATCCTATTTGCTTGTCTGGTACATTGTAACAATAAAGTTCTACAATCCATTAAAACTCCTCGAAATTTTGAATTGTCAGCAAAAGAAGAGTACACAACATAAATAATAATTTGATAGCTAGAAAAAACACACATTAGAGAACAAGTTATTTACAAGCCATAGTAAAGTCTCCAGCCCGGCCTTAAGCAGGGGCAGGAATGGAGCCTACCTAGGGCTTATAAAATTGAATCTAATTTCCTTTTTTTGAAGGGCCCATAAAAATTGAAGTTGATTGTGTATATTTTCTTTTTTGTCCTATGAAACAAATAACTATAGGCTTAATTCCCAACATAGGCAATCAAAGCCCAAAAGCAAAAGTAGCTAAAAATTCTTTTTCTTTGAATATATATGGAAACAGGTATTATTATTTTTAAAGTTAAAAAAGACAGGTATCATATATAGGGAAGAAGAACCACCGCCATTGCCATATAGGTATACCAAACACAAACATACAAAACTTGAAACTCAACAGAAAAGCACGCCAGAAAAGAACTCAATTTTGATATTAATGCCACCCTTTGCCTTGCCGGCTTCTTCTTGGCTGTTAAGCTTATTCTTGTGGCTTCTTGATGTGTGAATCTTTCATCTGCTAAATTTTTCCTATTGGGGTTGTGTGTTTGTTTGTTTTATTAGGTGGGTATATGTTGGATTTTGATTTAATTGGATTTTAATTTTGGTTCAATTTGTGAATTCAATGTGTCTTCATAATCAAAAGTTAACATTAGTAACTTTTATTTCCAATTCTTTAGTGTAGAAATGTGATTTATTTGTTTTGGCCGGAAAAAAGTATGGATTTTTCGGAGAGTTTTGAGTCCAGATACTTTAGGATGGTAAAAAAAACCTTTTTCCTATTTTTCTTAATTGGGTGGCTTAAAGAGCTCTAAATAGCCATTTTTTACATTATTTCATTCAATTTCACTAATTATTTTGATTATGGTGTTTGAATTTATAACAACTTTTTTTTTTCCTAAGTGTTGTATTTTGATTATTATTGAAGTAGCTAATGATTGCTTTTCAGAAATTATGAATTTGGATTTTGGAACTTATAAGATAAATTCTTACTTGCTTTGGCAGAAGATAATCTTCCCTTTTAAGGTGCTATTGTTCTTTTCTACTTCTACATTAGCTGTAGTGTCATATAATGTTGCCTAAATATTTATTTGGTAGTGAAAAAAGGAAAAAAAGAAAACAAAGAGATGAGTTAGAAGAATCACAAAGGGGAGCTCTTGACAATTTTTTTTTAAAAAAAAGTAGGAGAGCCTTCTAAAGGAATGGGTCTAGACAATGTCAGCCAACAGCCAATCTAATGATGATACTGCTAATTTGATTGAATATGATAATGCTACTAATTTGAATAACTCTGATAATGCTTTATATGAAACCAATATGGATGTTACTGATGGAATTGATCAACACTTTGTTCCTCCTTTGGACATTTAGGATCCTAGAAATTGGAGTACTTTTGATAATAAGTTCAGAGATATTTTAGTTGAAAAAGGGCCTATAAGATATTTAAATATGAAATTTTCTTTAGATAATTATTCTAAGCATTTTTCATATACTTACTTTGCAGGATCATCTCATAGAGTACAAACAAGTCTTAGTTTATTATCACTTCCACCATAATAATCGACTAGAGATGTTTAGAAGTATTTCTTTTAACGCTTTAGATTTTACTATCTAGATTACACATCTGATAACTAAAACAGAATTGCTATTCAAGGAAATTCATCAAATTAATTGCACAAATAATATAAAATTGATGAATTTTATTCTTATAAATAATTTATAAACCAATACAAAGAGCTGGGACTGTAACATCCTGGAATTCGATAACACCAGAAGTACAAGTAATCTAATGAATGGGTAGGAGTAAGGGACCGCTAACAAAGATTTGTGAGAATAGTATACCATAAGGGAAGGTAAATGAATGATAGAAAAATAGTAAATATGAGGTAAATAAGAAAAGCAAAAGAAGAAGAAATATGGTAGATATGAAGTAAATAAAAGTAAATAAATTATAAAAAAAGTAGATCAATGGTAATAGAAAAGTAAGTAAAAAAAAAAAGAAATACGGAAATATGTGAATTATACACTAATCGTAAGTAGAGAAATAAGAAAATCAAGTATAGACGAGTTATCTAACAACTGTAGATTCAAATGATACAGTCCGGGCGCATGGACTCAGAAGGATCGCGGAGAAATTTGCCAAACTTTCGAAGTTAAACGTGTTCAAGTCACAGTACAAGTCAGGATGGGTGACCTCCGTGGGAAGTCGACCCTAAATATGTAAATTCGGCAATATGAATTACAATAGGATTACAGACAGATGCCGACCGCACCAGGGAGGTGAAATAGGGCTCCGGGAGTTAAAAGGACCAAACAAAAATTTTAGAAAAAGTCAGGGACTAAAATGTAATTTTTCTAAAAATTATGTAAAACCTTGACAATATATTAAATATGAGATCTTGAGACTAAATGGGTCACAAAGGTGTAATTACGGTAGTTTCCAGAGTAGCATGTATGGAGAATTCCGCAAAAATACGAAAATTAGACTTACGCAGAACCTGCGAGTTTGATCTAGATTTCGGACCCCAAAAAGACCTAGTTTGTAAAAGTATAAGACATAAAAGTTGTTCCCTTACATGTTAGTTAAATGTAGAAACAAGAACCACCTAAATTGGACATGTATGGACGAAGTTATGATGAAATTAGTAAACGGTGCGCAGGCTGCCTAAGGCAGTGCAACCGGGTGTGACAGAAAACGATGCCAAAAATTATTTATAGCTCAGATTGGTCTGCAATTTTAACACGATGTATATTTAGGTGTGTATTTTGATTTGGCACAAGAATTATTGAATTTGGACTAGCATGCAAAAAGTTATTAAGGAAGACCGGTAGAAAAGACTTTAAGAGGACTTAAATGAAAATGTTACGGAAGGACCAAATTGTAAAATCTTGTTCAAGGAAGAAGCTACTAGGGAAAAGTCAAGACTTGAGGAGTGTTCTTGCTCATTAAGGAAAACTTAGAGATCTTGATACTTGGCTAGATCCTAGCCATTGAATATATTAATTGGATTAATTTACAACCCTTAGATTAAAAATTAAATAAATCAAAATGAAAATAAAAACATATAAAGTTAAAAACTTAACATAATCTTCATTTTAGAAGAGCAAAAATGCTATCTTCTTCTCTCCATGGTGGCCGGCCCTCCTAGCTAAAGAAGAGTCATGGAATTTGATAAGTGCTGTAAATATATATATTTTTATATGGAAATTAGTACTTAATTTTGATTATATTTATTGATTAATTATCATTTTATTTTTAATTTGTTAGGTCAAAATCTAACATTATTGTGTGAAGGAACAGAAATCGGGGAAAATAGCGCGATGTGATGTAATTTGGATAAAAAAAATGCAAGATTTTGGACCTGATTGCAAATGGGCAGCACTTAAAGGGCCATTTTGTCATGAAATGTAAAACGCAGAGGGCTTTCTGGTTATTTTCTCAAAACTCAGCCTTTATTTGCGTTTTGAAGACAAGAACTGAATATAAACCTAAGCTGAAGACGCGTTCAAATGAGAGAGATGAGCTGATTTTGGGATTCAGAGAGGAGCTGAAGACCGATTCAAAAGAAGAATTCGATTGAAGATGAGGACGACCGAATTTGAGAGGATGATTTGTGAAGATTTGATTCTCGACTATGGTGGGATTTGAATTTTGAAAATCGAAAATAGAAACGGAGAGAAGGGAAAATAAGGAGAAGACCAAACGAAAAAAGGAGAAAAAAAAAGAGAGATTGACGCAAAAATCACAAAAAATAGAGAAAATAGGGGCACGAAGGTGGAGCTGGCAACGAGAAGCCAAGAACGAGAACAGAGAAATTAGTAGAGGGCATCGTTTGTTAGCTCCGAAAAAGGGAATACATATTCAAGAAGGAAACAAGAGAGTGACGAGGAACAAAGAAGAACAATCTGCATCGAGAACAGTACGGAGCGAGGGTGAGAAGCAAAGAATAGAGTTTAGCCGACCAGGAGCAGAATCAGATCATCACCGGAAGAGGAGCAAAACGATTATGATTCTGCGTTTTAGCCAAAACTGCACCGTTTTGGCTAAGGACAGGATAGACTCAAGTTTGAAGAAGAAGAAGCAATATAAGGTTTTGTTTTTTTTTTCTTTCTCTTGTACCTCATTTTAATTATATTGGATTTGATGTCGACGATGATGATCTGAATATTTCGTTTGTTTCTTACAAAATTATGATGTTAAATATGAACTCTTATTTTGTCAAAATTGCGATATTGATGATGAATTAATAATTACTATGTGTTTGGACTTTTGAAAATGAACCTTGAGAATTGATTTTGCTGTTGGACTTGTTCGATTAATTTAATTGTTATTGCTGTTGAGATTCAATTGTGGTTAATATAGTCTTGAATTAATTTCTGTTGGCATTTTTGTTCATGTTTGTTTTTACGTTGTGAGATTGAGAAATCCGCATGTAAATTGATCACCCACAACTGAAAGGCATTTTAGTTCATGTTTGTTTTTACGTTGTGAGATTGAGAAATTCGCGTGTAAATTGAGCACCCACAATTGAAAGGAGTTGCATGCAAACCTAGAGATAGATCGACATAAATCTTCCGAATTAGAGTCAAATCTAATACTAGGAACTCATAAAACATAAATTAATGCGAGACTAGGGGTTTTAATTAGAATGAGAGTTCAATTAATCAACTTAGGATTAGACATTAATTAGCTTGAAAGAGTGATTAACATAATTCAGGAGTTCTTACGGCCCAACGACGATAATAATCAATTAATTCGAACGAGTCACTTTTAATTCTTAAG